>JAFEMH010006925.1:37500-108347 GCA_022495995.1 Adenophora triphylla var. japonica
GTAAAAACCCCGGGACCAAGTCCAGAAAATCCACTACTACGTAAATAAAGGTTCGGTACAAGAGAGCACAACCCAAATAATGATCAAGAACAATAAACTTGATCTAAACCAAAACAGCAAAAACAGTCCAACAAAAACTCCACAATCTGCAGCAAATTCGAACCAGAAAATCACCTGTCTAGAGATCTCAGAAACTCGATCAAAGCCAGTAGGATCGAAGCTCTATCTCTTACGAAGAACCAGGCGAAAAAATCACCCCGATCGGACCACAAACGAAGCGGGAATCGTGAAAAGAAAACTGCTGCGCTGAAGGAGTGTTACACTCGAAAATTCTGTTCTCATCCTCTGTTCTTGCGGCTGTTTTTCTCACGTCTTAGCCAAATAAAAACAGTAATAATACCCTAATATTACTAATCTAATGGGCTAAGTAAATGGGTAAAGTTTGGGCCAAAAAATAAAATAAAAAACATAAAATAAGATGGGCTTTTTAATCAACTAGGAGGGAAAAAACCCAACAAACTCCCCCTCCCGACAATGTTGATTATATTGAGAACTCCATCATACCTGCGATCTCGCAGCAGGTATCATGCTTCTTCTTTGGCAAACTCTTTGTCATCATGTCTGAACCGTTCCAATCAGTGTGCACCTTCTCGAAGTGAAGCAACTTGGATTCCACTGCATCACGAATCCAATGATAACGAACATCAATATGCTTCGACTTGGAATGAAAACTCGAGTTCTTCGCAAGGTGAATAGCACTCTGACTATCACAGAATACTACATACCTCTCTTGCATACACCCAATTTCTTGAGTAAACCGCTTCATCCACAACATCTCTTTGAAGCTTCCGTTGATGCAATGAACTACGCCTCTGTGGTAGATAGTGAAACACACTTCGCAACCTTGAGCGCCATGCAATCGCTCCCCACTGCAAATGTAACCAAGTAACTGATATAGACTTCCTTGTATACGAATCCACGAGCCATATCTCGAATCTCGTGAAAGCTTCTAGGACCGGCTTGCCATCTCCATAACAAATACATAGCTTGGAAGTGCCTCTGAGATACTCCAAAATCCACTTAATCGTCGCCCCAATGTTCTCTACCCGATTTTTGAGAAACCGGCTAACAACACCAACCGCATGAGCTAAGTCCGGCCTTGTACATACCATTGCATACATCAAACTACCAACCGTCGAAGCATACGGAACCCGTTCCATTTCCCGTTTTGTTCATCACTTGAGGGACACTTTGCTACGAATTCAACTTGAAGTGACTAGCAAGCGGAGTACCCAACGGGCTTGGCCTTATCCATCTTGAACCTTTCAAGCACTTTCTCAATATACCTCTCTTGAGATAACCACAGCTTCTTTTCTTTTCTGTCTCTGCTAATTCTCATGCCAAGAATTTGTTTTGCTGGACCCAAATCCTTCATAGCAAAAGACTTATTAAGCTCCTTCTTCAACTTGTCAATTTTCTTGATATCCTGACCAACAAGCAACATGTCATCAACATATAACAGTAAAATTATGAAATCATTATCAGGAAATTTCTTGACAAAAACACAAGGATCAGAAGCTGTCCTGGTATATTTGTGCGTCCCCATGAATGACTCAAACTTCTTGTACCATTGTCTTGGAGCCTGTTTCAACCCATATAAGATTTTCTTCAACTTGCAGACTAGGTTTTCTTTTCCCTTTACCTCGAAACCCTCTGGCTGCTCCATGAAAATTTCTTCCTCTAAATCTCCATGTAGAAAAGCGGTCTTAACATCCAACTGCTCAATCTCCAAGTCCATGCTAGCAGCTAAACCAAGAACAACTCGAATAAATGACATCTTCACAACAGGTGAAAAAATTTCCCGAAATCTACTCCTTCTTTACGATCGAAACCCTTCACAACCAATCTTGCCTTGTACCTTGGATGCGAACTATTTTCTTCAGTCTTCAACCTGTATACCCATTTGTTCTTGAGTGCTCTCTTACCCTTAGGTAGCTTCACTAGCTCAAAAGTATGATTGTCATGCAAAGATTTCATCTCTTCTTGCATGGCATTCTCCCATTTATCCTTGTCCCCATGTGCTATAGCCTCCTGATAACACTCAGGTTCTCCCCCATCAATCAATAACACATAATCGCAACAGGATACCCGCTAGAAGGCCGTCGATCTCTATTTGACCTTCTAGGAGGAAGAACGTCAGCTGCATGTGGGACTTCAATTGGCTGCGGCTCTGGCCGCCGCTCTTCTGCTTTGTGGCTGCTGGCGATCATCAATGCATAGGAGTCTCGGCTTTATACGTATCCCGTATATGATCCTGAAAATCATTCTCTCGACCCGCTCACGAAATGCGCTTCCCGAAGGAGCCGGATCCCAATCAATTAAATCACCGTTGTCATGTGACACCTCTACTTTATCAATGTCTCGCTATAGTCGATCTTCCATAAAAACTACATCTCTGCTTCTAATAATCTTCTTTGCAATCGGATCATAAAGCTTGTAGCCAAAATCATCAAAACCATAGCCTACAAAAATGCCTTGCGTGTCTTCATATCAAGTTTGGACCGTTCATCCTTAGGTATATGCACAAATGCCTTACACCCAAAACACGCAAATGATCATACGATACATCTTTACATGTCCAAACCTTTTACGGTACTTCAAAATTCAGCGGAACACAAGGTGACTTATTCAAGTACATGAACAAGCGTACTCAAAGCCTCACCCCAAAAGGTTCTTGGAAGCCACGCATGAGAAAGTAAACACACGACCCTTTCCACTAGTATCATGTTCATTCTTTCGCAATACCATTCAAGCTGCGGTGTCTTCGGAGGTGTCTTTTGATGCCGAATACCCTGCTTCCTTGCGGTATCTATGAAACGGACTCATGTACTCACCCCCGTTATACATTCGGATACATTTAAGCCTTCTCCCAGTCTCTCTCTCAACAGAAGCATGAAATTCTTTGAACACATCTAACACTTGATCTTTAGTACTTAAGGTATAAACCCACAACTTTCTAGAGTGATCATCAATGAAAGTCACAAAATAAAGAGAACCACCGAGTGTTCTAGTTTTCATCGGACCACACACATCAGAGTATACAAGATCAAGTAAATTACGCTTTCTAGAAGGAGGGCGACTCTTAAAAGAAACTACGTTCGTTTACTGCTAAGCAATGAGAACATCTCTTCAACTGCATATTTTCACCCCGGAAAAGAAGATTCTTTTTAGCCAATTTTTCCATTCCCTTTTCACTCATATGGCTAAGTCGCTTGTGCCAAAGCTCAACCGCAACCTCGAGACTACGCAATATTAACACTTGTCTTTGCATACTTTTGCTCGCATGTAATATAAGGTAGAATGCTTCTTACCTTTTGCCACAATCATTGAACCTCTGGTAAGTTTCCATTGACCACTACCAAAAGTATTACAAAAACCATCATCATCGAGTCTACCTGCAGATAACAAATTCAGACGAAGATCCGGAACCTGCCTCACATCCCTGAGAACTAATTTCATGCCAACTTCCGTTTCAAGGCAAACATTACCAATTCCAACATTTTTTTACCAAATTACCATTTCCCATCTTAACAGACCCATACTCACCGGGTGTGTAGGATGTAAAGAAATCTAAATGGGAGGTGGCATGAATAGAAGCGCCACTGTCTATTACCCAACTTACCTCACTGCCTATGAAATTAATGCTCTCATCATCATAGACAAGAAGAAAATCTTCGATTGGCTGCAAAGAACTCGATCTCCGTCATTGTTATCATCTTTCTTACCATCTCTGTCTCTGAGCTTCCTATTCTCCTTTTTCAACTGAAAGCAAAATCTCTTAATATGCCCTTTCTTACGACAGTGATCACACTCTTTATCTGTATATCTACCCCTTGACTTGCTTCTGTTTTTCGACTGATCTACTGCTCCGCCTCTGTTGTTATTCGACCTCGGTGTCTATTTCTTCCCCGTCTTCAACAACTAAGGCATCTTGCACTGTGAACTGAACCCTGCGATTTCCTTCGCAACTCTTCATTTAGAACACTACCTTTAGCGATTTCCATAGAAATAATACCATCGGAGTGCGAGTTTGACAAAGAAGTTCTAAAAGTCTCCCATGAATCAGTAGCATTACCAAGAAGCCATAAACCTTTTATCTCTTCATCAAACTTTATACCCATCTCGATAGCCGATTCATAACTCCTGAAAAGTGTTCAAGTGATACGTCATCGCAGTCCCATCTCTGTACCTCAAACCAATCAATTGTTTCATCAAAAACAATTTACTATTTCCGATCTTAGGGCATACAACTGTTCAAGCTTAGTCCACAAAGTACGGGCATGTGTATACTGTCTTGACATGGTTCAACACATTATCATCTACCCACCATCGATATACCCACAAACTTGTCGGTGCAACAAAGCCCAATCATCATCACTTTTACCCTCTGGTTTTTCGAACAAAAAGCTGGTTGGTGAAATCCCTTCACATAAAGAAGATCCTCCATCTTCGATTTCCACAACCGATAATTTGAACCATTCAAATTAATCATTCTATTAAGTATTAACCTCCATCGTTCAACACAAGTCAATAAACCACAAAACCAAGGCTTTGATACCACTTTGATGAGAAAGTAACAATGCGGAATAAACTTTCTCTACTTGTGTTAACTTAGTAGGAGCAGATAATACTAATATCGCAGAAATAATAATACCCAAGCAACGAATAAACAATAACCAAAAGCAATAACGACACCGAGAATTGTTAACGAGGAAAACCTTCTCAAATCGAGAAGTAAAAACCCCGGGACCAAGTCCAGAAAATCCACTACTACGTAAATAAAGGTTCGGTACAAGAGAGCACAACCCAAATAATGATCAAGAACAATAAACTTGATCTAAACCAAAACAGCAAAAACAGTCCAACAAAAACTCCACAATCTGCAGCAAATTCGAACCAGAAAATCACCTGTCTAGAGATCTCAGAAACTCGATCAAAGCCAGTAGGATCGAAGCTCTATCTCTTACGAAGAACCAGGCGAAAAAATCACCCCGATCGGACCACAAACGAAGCGGGAATCGTGAAAAGAAAACTGCTGCGCTGAAGGAGTGTTACACTCAAAAATTCTGTTCTCACCCTCTGTTCTTGCGGCTGTTTTTCTCACGTCTTAGCCAAATAAAAACAGTAATAATACCCTAATATTACTAATCTAATGGGCTAAGTAAATGGGTAAAGTTTGGGCCAAAAAATAAAATAAAAAACATAAAATAAGATGGGCTTTTTAATCAACTAGGAGGGGAAAAACCCAACATCTTGTAGATTAATGCCTAATTAATATGGAGGCAGGGGTACAATTAAGCGACATGTTAGTTTAGGGCTTGTTTGGTAACTCAATTAAGTTCTTAATTTGAAACATTTTAAGAGATTAAAAAGTTAAGCATGTTTGGTAAGGTAAATTGCAATCACTTAATTATTAAGATTGTCTTAAAAAAGGCTATTAATTTTATGTTGAAAATGAGTAGCTTAAGCAATTAAGAGGGAGAAAGAAAGAGTTAAAAATGAAATGAGTTCAAATCTATCCGTCAACTATTTTATTTATATATATATATATATATATATATATATATATGTATATATATATATATATATATATATACATATATATATATATATATATATATATATATATATATTTGGCAAAAGAAGACGGTACTCCCTAGATTTTATTAATAACGAAAATTAAAAATACAAACATGGTGGGGGACATATATTTTATTTATATATTAAATGATACTTTCTTTTGTTGAAATATTTTAACTTTTCATATAAATTATATTTGATCTAGTATTCAAATATAATTTTATTTATATTAAACTATTGATATTAATAATATTTTAATAGAATATCATAATTAATTATTTGTTTCATTTTTTGTCAAAGTTTAGACAAATTTATCAAAATAATTAACAACATAAATTTTATTATGTGTCAAAGAAAGTACTAATAAAAAATATTTAAATATTATAAAATATAATCTAATTATAATAATAGTGACGTGTATGTATTTTTTTTTCAAAATAATGCTTTTTAAAAATTTAAATACCAAATTAACATTGTTAAAAACTTATGTACCAAACTAACACTTTCAAGTTTGATTCCGGAATTGGTAATTCCGAAATAATGTAATCCGACATTACCAATTTCGGAATTACTTTTTTTTTTTTTACAAAACCGAATTAACAAAATAATATTTTCGGAAAATTCAATTTCGGAATTGGTAATTCCGGAATAATGTAATCCGAAATTACCAATTCTGGAATGCTTTTTTTTTTTTTTGCAAAACTAATTAAGAAAATAATATTTTCGGAAAATTCAAATCCGGAACTGCTAATTTCGGATTCGCTTTACACAGAATTTTTATCCCTTCTCCCTAACAACTCTGTAAACAAACACAAACGTAAAAAAACCATTCCAAGAAGAAGAAGAAGAAAATAAGGAAGAAGAAAAAGAAGAGAAGGAAGGTGGATCTTTATCAAAAAAAATCTGTAAAATTCAGAAAATTGAGCATAAGAAGTGTTGGTGTAGTGCCCTAGGCTATAGTTATGTTTAACTTGAACCGTTATGTATCATCTTTATCATTTATTATAGAGTAGAAGTCTATTTGGTTCACTATATGTTTGCATGTTTATTATATTGAAATGCGTCCCTAGTTGTTATGAACAACTAGTCTAAGTTGGTAATGGATAATCATGGAGATGATTATATGCATGGAGATACACATTACACTTATGGATACTTGCTAGAGAACAAGTATTGGACATGACCTACTTATGAGATTTATGACATGATCAGTTGTCATGATTAAATCTCATGATAGTCGTGTCATTGAATCCTTTGAACCTGAGATTATCATCGTCTTCCACATGATGAACATTATATTTGATATAGTCTAACACTATCTTTAATCGGATAGCAACAAGGGTTATGTTGGCACGATTGGATTCTTGTAGGGAAGAATGATAAGTCAAGATGGAATTTGTCCCTCTCGTTGAGAGAGATGTTTTCTTGGGCCCCTTGATGAATAGTGTTGATGAAATGTGTGGCCACACTCAAGTGATTTGATAGAGATCAAATGCATTTAGATTATCAACTATTCGGGATCGAGAAAGCATTGAACGAAATGAGTTGACATAGACCATGACTCATGTTCAATTGGACATCGTGGACAAAGGGATTGTGACATTTGATCTATCGAGGAATCAAGCTTTGATGTTATATTAATTGGGAAGATATAATGGTTTGCTAGAAACCACTTAATCTTGTGAGGCCATGTTATGTTTTGACTCACTACCAACATAATATAATTCATTTTGGGTCACACACAAAGAACGAATTTGATTCAGGCTGAAAATTGGAATTTGGGATCTAAGGCTGTTGCACGACCGTGCGCTATAATTTGGAGCGCCCGTACAAGAGTTGCTGGCTGGAGCGGCCGTGCGTTGGTTTTTGGAGCGGTTGCGCAAAAGTTGCACGGGCGTGCTTTAGTAAACTGCACGGCCGTGCATAGCGGCGCTGAGAGTCCGTTTTGGCTTGGGAAAAGGAGTCTTTTCCCTAGTTGTTAGGGTTACTTACCAAAGTATAAATAAGACCTTTTGCCCAGCAAATAGGCACACAATTTTTGGGTTTTAGAAACACAAAATCATTGATTTTGATTGAGAATCAAAGATCAAAAACACCTAAATTAATTTCATATTCAGCCATTGATTATTGAAAACATTTCAATAATCGGAAAGGATCATCTAGCAATCCAACAAGAAGAGTTCTTGGTTCGTTCGCGTGTGGATCACCATTAGAGGGAGGTTTCTTTATCTCCTAAAGCTTGAAGATCTCCATTGTTGATTACATCACCAAGGTTGAACAAGGAAGATAGAAAATTCGATATCAAAATTTTAGGCTTGAATTTTGAGATCTATTTTGACAAACCAAATCGCATTCAAGGTATGTAATTCTATTTCATGTTTTTCTAATCTCTTCATGCTAGACGAATCTAAGGGCTAGGATTTTGATTGTTATTTCTAAGTTCTTCCGCTGCGTTTGTAACCCCAAAACCCAACAAGAAGAACCAAAAAAAGAAGGTACACTTTAATCCCTCTTAATTTGTGTTTGAAATTTAAAATTAGTGTTTATTTGGGTTTTTTTTTTTTTGTAAATGTAGTGATATTGTTAATTTAGGTTTTTGATAAAAAAATTTCAATTTTTAGGAATAAATATGAATGGAGTTTCACTTGTTTTCATGTGTTATTGGGGAGGAGATGATGAACACCCGTTTGAAGGTGAATATTTTGAAAGGGGACCAAAATGTGCACTTAGGGCTAAAACTCGGTGGAGGTATAAGAAGTTGATTAAGAAGTTAGCTAAGAAAATTGGGGTAGATCGAGCTAATGTTCAGTTGCAAGTTACTTGTAGATATCCTCATCTTGTCGCTCCTGGGGTTGCAAATTACATTCCATTTGTAATCGACAATGATATGGGTATGGAAGTCATGTTTGATGTTTCTGCTCAGTTTGGTGGGTTGAGTAGCTTACAATTATATGTGAAGATGAATTTAGTTGATAATGTTCATGACATGAATTTAACAAGCACTTGATTTTAAACCTAACTTAAGAAAATCCTAACTAGGCTAAAATTGCATTACAATTGTTTAATTCATTGACAATCAAGGTACATAAATCATAATAGTTTTAACAACAAATTATATAAAAATGCACAAATAAACTCTTAGAAAAATTTATATGGCTAAAATTAAGAACTCAAAACAAAGAAAAAGAAGAAAGAAGACTAACCTTGCAATTTTGAGAAATTTTCCTCTCTTCTTCTTCCTCTCAAAATTTTTTTCCTTGAATCATTCTCTTTCTCTTTCTCTTCTTCTCCTCCTTTCTTTCTCAGATGAATCCTTCTCTTACTCTTCTTTCTCTTTCTTTCTCTTTCTTTCTTCCTTTCCCTCTTTCTCTCTCTTTCTTCTCTGACTGAAACGCTATCTCTCTCTCTTTATTTCAATTGAATCCGGCAATGGTAATCTCGGATTTCAATTTAAATGAATCCAGCAATGGTAATTCCGAATTTCAATTTCGCAAAATCCAAGATTTTCAGTTTTGTAAAAAAAAAAAAATGAATTCCGAAATTACCAATTTCGGAATTGAATTTCCCGAAATTATTATTTTGTTAATTCGATTTTGTAAAAAAAAAAAAAAGTAATTCCGGAATTGGTAATGCCGGAATTACCAATTCCTGAATCAAACTTGAAAGTGTTAGTTTGGTACATATGTTTTTAACAATGTTAATTGGTATTTAAATTTTTAAAAAGCAATATTTTGGAAAAAAAATCGACGTACATGTTGAAGACTTTATTTTATTATACACTAATTAAGATTATTAAAATAATTTTTTGAATGTTAAATTCAAACTTTAAATAAATTCAGATATAAGTGATTTGCCATTACTAAACAAACTGAACTCTTAAAATTCAGCAACTTAATAATTTCAGCTCTATATTTTTCAGCTCTACATTTTCAGAGCTTAAATTTCAGTTTTACCAAACAGACCCTTAGTGTGTAGCTGGTTAAGTGTGTGGTTGAGTTAGTTCAAAGTGGAAATGTTTGTTAGGGAAAAACCAGTGATACACCTGTACGTTAAACAAACGATCAAAAAAAAGTAGACAAATTAAAGAAACAAAATAAAGAAAAGTACTAGAACTATATAACAACTAATTTGTAAAACACTTTGAAATTTGATGCGTTCAACAAAAATATATAATGACATTATCAAGCAAATTTTCAAGTTTTGAAATATTTCTTTATAAACAACATTAGTTATTTCATCCACAATTTTTTAGTTTCCGTCACACATCAAAATCTTCAAACCATTACGATTAATTACCCTGAACAAAGCAACATACAATTTATCATAACTAAAAACAAGTCTTTTCAGAAACAGCCCAACATGAGTGAGTGATTAACCTTTACTTATTGTTAATATATAGTCATTGCATATAATACAACCAACGGGAATTGTCTTCTTTGGAAATTTGAATGGTAAACGTAGATCTGATGGAGTCAACGACATTCTCAGGACAAAAACTTTTTCCAACATTCTGCTGAGTTTAAATTTTTTGCTTCCACTACATGTTGACCGAGCCTTGTAATAATTAACCTCATTTCATTGCACAAACCTGCATTATGGTCGATGTTCCTTAATAACTTCACTAGAACGCCAACTTTAAGACAATGATTTGCCAAACCTGAAGCGTTTATCGTATAAAAAACTCGGTTAAATGCATGTCAGAAAAAAAAAACTGGAACTATTCTCGGATCTACAAATTGAGTTTGAACTCAGATAAGTTTTAGCATCTGAGTGATTGTGAGAGACCATGTACTCATTTATTTTCTCCACATCATCAAGAGTTGGTGCAAGTATGGCTTTTCCTTTTAAATAACCAACATCATCAAAATGATCGGTAAATGAAGGATATGTACTATCAACAATAACTTTTACCAAATTGTCAGATGAATACACGAGAAGGTCATCAGGAACTTTTATACTTGCAACACCATCATTATCGTCCCCATAAGTCCCATCTCCAATAATTAAAATCCATTCAGATAATTTTTTAAGCTCAAATCCACTTGGATCATTCTCGATAGCTTTAAGTCGCATATTTTTTGTAAGCCTCAAAACCTTACAATGCGACCATAAATGTGATGAATTGATTGTCGCCATCACAATATCTTGCCTGGTACCTTTTGGAATCACCGGGAGGATCTGACAAAAATCTCTACCCATAACAATTATTTTGCCCCCGAATGGTTGATTCAAACTATCAGGATTCTTGAACCGCATTATATCTCGTAAAGATCTATCAAGGGCTTCAAAACAGTGCTTATGAACCATTTTTGCCTCGTCCCAAATGATAAGCTTGGTTCTGATCATGAGCTCAGCAAGTGGGCTACCCTGTTTTATGTTGCATGTTGAATCCTCGTGCAAAATTAATGGAATGGCGAATCTATAATAACCAGTTCGACCATTGGGCAAAAGAGATGATATTCCACTGGATGCCACATTCAAAACTATATCACCTTTTGATCTTAAAGAAACCGAAAGAATCCTCCATAATTTTTTTTACCTGTACCAACAGGACCATACAAGAAAAAAAAACTCCTCCATTACCAGCCTCAACACACTCCATGATTGTATCATATGCATGTTTTTGCTCATTCGTACATGATCCCAATAACTTATTGCATTTTTCCGCTAATAAGTCTCTATCATAGTTCATTTCAGCCAATATTAAACGATTGTTGAACATTGAGGAATAATAATCATAAGGATAGGGCATAGTTGGGAAATCTTTAAGACTTTTACCCCTGTTTCACAATATATTTTCAATCTCCAGAAGGGTGAATTTTTTTATTTCTTCCGCACTAAGTTGTAAGCCTAGTATATTTACAAAAAAATAATATAATTATATAATTATTAGTCGTAAAATGACTTAAATATGCATTAAAATTTATAAAATTATAATTGTAATAGCATTAATAAAATTTACCTTGATGTTCTAAAACTCGTTTTTGCATATAGATAATGTCTTCAGACAAAATATCTAAGCAACTTTCCCATATATACTCAGGTCGAGAAAGAGATCCAAACATCAACAATGTCACAAATAGGCTTCTCAACTGATAGGCAGATCCCCATTAGCTTGCTTCAACGATACCATCAGTATATTCCTTATCATCATCAAGCAATCATAGAGCATAGCAAGCATCTCTAAAAGATGGATACTCATGACCATCAACAGTCCTTATATCCGCATAAAAAGTTGGCCCCCTAAGAATATTTAAAAAAAATCTCAAGTAATACAACTCTCCTTGGCCAGGTGCAACAAAAAATATGCGGCCTATTTTAAACCCACGTGCCCTTGGCTGCCACTTTCTTTCCTTCCTCATCCAAACAAACTTCGTAGGAAACTCGGCATATGTCAATTGCCTTGTTATATCCTTATATTTCTTGTTTGCATCCAACCATGCAGTGAACATACTTTCTCTTGATGTTGGACGATCAACTACTTCATCAATCTCATCATTATCATCGAAAACTATGTTTTGTTCACCCTCCAGATGAAATGATAATCTTTCAACAGAAGAGTTCCTATAATGGATATCATAACCCAACAACCTCCACGCAGCCTCACAAGGTGATATATACCGGCAATCCAAGTAATTTTGTATCTCATCAACATTTTTTTTCACTGCATCAACATCAACACTTTGACAAAACTTGGCAGGAACTATTATGATCTTTACTTACGTACTTGAAAAGATATTTGATCAATCGATGTTGATTACACCGTTCAACATTAATGTGAGCCCCATGAGTCATCAACAATTGACCATTGTGAAGCATAATATACATTTTGTAAAGATGTTTTCCCTTCACAATTATTGTTTGTCCGTTGTCAGGACACTTATAACCCGGATACCCATCTTCATCAATAATCGTTTTCTCTGAAATTTTTTTGGGAAAATATTTACTGCAACGACCCCAATCATGCATGGAGTGTTTGGTCGAGCTCTGCCACAATGTCTATGAAACATTAACTCATGTACTACCGCATAGTAATGGGGATCACCAGACTCATTTGGAATTTCAGCAGAAATGATATTGTTAATTCTTTGTACTGTAGGATAAATACCATCATTTTCCAACCAAAGGATGATGTGAATATGGGGCAAACCACACTTTTGCCACTTAATTGTGTAAATAATTGGAAAAAATATTTTAAAATCAGTATAATTTTTTTTTATTGAAAATGTACAAATATAACATTTTAATATATATAATGAAATTTAAAGAAAAGCTAAGTATAGTTGAGATTAAGAAGTACCTGCTCTCACTATACCAAATATTTTCTTATGTCGAAGATCATTCATGAGAACATTCAACTTAGCATTAAAAATTATGCACATGATATCTGGTCTATCTTCAGGTTGCAAACCCTTTGTGTGTAGAAATCGAACTATCTCAGGCCACTTCGGATTACATGTGAAGGTAATTAAAAGATTAGGATATCCGAAAAATCTGCATATGCCCCTTGCATCGTGATAATTTGAATCATACATCGAGCACTTCTGGTATAGCTAGATGGCAAACAAATTCGCTTGCCACGTGACGCAGGATCCCTTTCACCGTTCAATAGAGCATCCGTCAAACCGTTGTACATTTAACATTTCGGTTGTTTTTGATGAGTTCTTATGTAAGTTAAATGACCAGTTTCAACCATTGTAAAAGCATCCACCAGAAATTGTTGAAATAGCCTCCTTAAAGAAAAAAAGTTTGGTGATTCGGATCTCTTTTATGAATTCTATAGGCAAAAAATTCTCTCATACTCAACATGTAATGACCATCATCAATTGATTCTGAATCAACATCGAGTAGTAAAATATCTTCTCTATAACCATCTTGACCAAATAAGAAAATCAATGGGTACTGCCAACCTAAGTACGAAGGGTTCAGTTCTGTAATCCTTTTTAGCAATCCAGTGCGTGTCTCGACAACAATATCCCTATCACCGGTCATAGTATCAAAATCACCGATCACCAATAACGCAACATCATCCTTTTATGGAAGGTCATAACATCTGCCATCAGATTTTCGTCTTCCAATAAGTCTGAGATTGACATTACTTTCTACATTTTGATGGAAAGAATCTCATACCATTCTAAACGACTTCACGATAATATTTTGGTCATCAAGTATACTCTTCAAGTCATTCACAATTTCTTCATGCAAATTGCTTTTACATGGATCTTTGCTACAAGATGACAAAAAAGAAAAGTTATTAGCAATATATTTTCTTAATTTATGGGTGAAAAAAGATGTTTTTTATTTTTTCTTGTACATACTTACTTAATGCAACACATTCTGTTTTGTATTTCATGTTCAGTATCATAAATATAAAGTTATGCGAATTTTGGAGGCTTTCCTTCTGGTGGTATCAAATTACCTATGTAGTGATAATTTTGACCATATAACTTGAACACGGGCGGACTGTTTCCTTTATTAATGCCGCTATCAACTTTACCTCCCATATATGGAAATGAAAACATCATGTTATACAAACAGATATTTGATCTGAAAATCCTACTTTTCTCATTGTTGCCGTATAACAACTCCTTGAATAATGAAGGTGATTCTGGCATCGGTGGCAACTGTACATTTCCTTTCATACAACATTTTGAAAAATTGGGATTTGTAATATTCTTGCATCGTTTATTCAATCTCTCCTCATACCAAAAAATGGTATTGCAGTATTGGCATTTGCTAGAAGGATCCCCCAAGTCTATGTATTTCTTTCAACATTAAAAACTGTAAAATAAATTTACAAAAAAAAAGGTTATAAGAAATTTATATAATGGTCTTTAATAATAATTATTACAAGAAAGACATAAAATTTTCTTGTACTATAATCTAACCTTGTGTGAAATATGATTTTTTATCAACATTTATCTTTGGTATATATTGGGAGAGATATCATTGCACCTAAAAATGTTAAGGAAAACAAATAGAATTCAAATTTTTAAAACTAATAATAAACAATATTATTTTCAATTAATTTTAAAAATAAATTAATAATATTATAATTTGGATAAATACTTTTTGACATTCTACTTCTTTTTTGAACAGGTTTGAGTACAAAACTTGGACCACCTTCTTCATTTTGTGAATCCAAAATAGTAGAAGAAATAGTGCCTGCAATTGATTTCAATAATAAAATAGGTTATATAATTTAAAAAGTAAGTATAATCAAACTGTTTGTATACATGATTTTAAATATAAACTTAAAATAAGATAGTACCCTACTTGCAACATTTGTACGCGTTCTTTTCTTTTTTATTGATCTAGCTATAGAATTTGAAGCATCTTCTGAAATAGCTAAGTCAACTGCCAATGAAGGAGTCATACCAAGGAAATGTATAAAAAAATTTATAATATTTTTAACAAAAAATATCAATTTCATTTACTAATACAATATAATATAAATTTACATTTATCCCTGCGATTTGATGAATATTCATCAATCGTAAGGTCAATTATAGTTGTATTAGTTTGACCTAGAAAATAAAAAATATGATAAAAAATAATCGAGATTAACAAAAAACTCAATCTTTATAGAGGACTATATATAAAATAATAGATTGACTAATTTAAGTTAAAGATATAATACCCTTTCTTTGCAATTCCTTATTGGTAAGAGATTGAAGTTTGAAAATTGGGCTCAACTGTCCATTTATTGAGGCTAAAATTTAAGAAGATCGTGGTCTTTTAAGTAATGAAAATTGAAAAAAAATCTCGATATGTTACTCGGTAGAATATTTCCTGTATAAAATATTGATTAACATTTAGTAAGGATAAAATTATATATATATATATATATATATATATATATATATATATAAAGCGGACAATACCGGTTGTTATTAGGGGTGAGCTTGGTCCGGGTTGGTCCATTTTTGGAAAAAAGAGAAAATCGGAACCAGACCAATAGTCCGGTTCTCAAAAAAATTAGAACCGGAACCAACCTAATAGGTGTGAGAACCAATACATTGGTCCGATCTAGAACCAATAGAAGACGTACCAGAATCAGAACCAAACAAATACTATGATTTTTTTTACTTTTGACTATTTAATACAAACGATTAGCAACCAAGGATCAATCAAATATAAATATGACTATATCTTAGGAATGATGTTATATGAGAAAATTGTTGGGAAAGTTGTCTATTTGACAATAAATAAGACTTTCTTGAATTTAACGAAATAACAAATAAATAATGAACCATAAAGTAATTAATGAGGTAGAAAATAAACATAAACTAGAATGCGGAAATTAAAGCAAATCGAGTAATTAAAGAAATCGAGTCTTGTGTTGGACACAATCTCCGCAAGAAGATATTGCCCCGCACTAGTGCTTACGGATTAGCGGCAATCTTCTCTCAAGATGAAACAACTTTACAGTCATTAATAGGAGCACTCCAAATTAATGACTTCGGCGAACAAAATTCGTGTTTGACACTTCCAGACTTTGAAGAAGACTTATGCAACAAGATGCTTTATCTTCTAACAGATGATGTTAAGAATTCCGTTGAATTCTGTGACCGAATTCCATAATTCAATTAAATATCTAACTGAGTTAGTTAACTCCGTTAGATAAGTGATTCTCTACTTCTAGTGAGAAGAGAGGGTGAATTTGTGAAGTGAAGGAATGATTGAGTGAATGAATGAATTTGACAAACTAGTGGGGTTTATTTATAGTAGATGAAGAGTTAGGGTGTCTCTTGGGAATAGGCACAATTGGTGTCTGGTGGATTCTGGACCGTTGGATCAGATCTAGATGGAGGGAGGAGATCTGCTGGGTCGGCCCAACAGCCTTGACCCGCCTATTTGAAAAGGCATGGGTCACACCCACCTTTTCAAGAACCATCACAACCCAAATGCTCCAAATTGGATCTGCCGACCCACCTTGCTGAACCCAACTGGGCCTCGGCCCAAACCAAGCCACCCCAAGCATCTGGACCGAACCACCATTGCCAAGCCGAACCCGCCTTGGATCGAATCGAACCATGAACCGAGCCAACTTTTGTCAAAAGTTTAAGGCTCCTTAGCTCCTAGCGATGATGCGGTCGTGCGAAGTGCAAAGTGCGCCCTAAACCGCCCATTCCGCCCTTCGCGGGTTTGGTCCAAATTGAGCTAGTACAAAATCTAGCACAATTGGGCTACTCCTTGCATGGTTAGCCCAATGGTCCACCTAGGTTGGCCCAAAGAGATCAACATGTTGACTACTCCTTTGGATGCTTCCACTTATAAACTAGCATTACTTTACATCTTTAAGCAATGTGGGATAACTATTTCATATCCCATACACTCTTCATATACCCATTTCTTTTTGCATACTTTGAACATTAATTTCTCATTCACCACTAATTGGTTTTGAGAAAATAAATATATCAAATTAATCTACTTCAAATGTAGATTATTAATATGCAATCAATTTCCATTTTCCTAAAATGGAACCCAATGGAATTCTTGGTCAAAAGTCGGTCAAACCTCACTTTCCAAAATCAAAATTCGAACAATCCCCCACATGAATGACAAATTAATGCATGCATGAATGCAGACTCGTCTGGAAGTTTTGGCGAACTATTATTGCATCGAGATAGGTAGCTTATGGCCTTGAACCTTCCATAGTGAAATACTATTGGATATACTAGCCATTTGGTAGCGAGACGCTTTGAACCAGTGACTGTATAGTGTATACCAAGACAATAGTACTCACATAATAACAGCTCTAACACGTTTTGTTCTCACATTTTATCCATTTCGGCCCTGGACCGTTCTTGATTCATAAGTGTTTCCATTTAGAAGCGGCCTTATTACTTCTCACTTATATAGGTGATCTTCCATAAAGAGTATCCTGCTATACTCCACCACTTAGGTATAGAAATCATTAAATGCTTTAAGCTTACCCTCACCACACGTCATCAGGTGTTTTAGCACTTAGATGGCTTCTGAGAATGAGTTATAATGAGTTCTAAGCGCACATACTAGAATTTCCATAATTTAGTTGTCTCATTGAACCAAGGGCATGGGATCTCCAATTCTCAAGGTTGAGTGTCCACTATGGATTTCTTTCACTATGGATTTCTTTGTTTGTGTGGGTTTTGAACCTCATTCCCCTTACCAAACAATTTGATCTCATATTCATACCTTTTGGTATACGGATCCATTTTTGACTTCACATGGCCAGTTGTGACAGTCTCATTTGAGATCAATTGTCTTATGGTAATATGTCAATGACCATTGTGTCTTGACTTACCACGATGTTCTACACCTTTTCCTATTTCTCATTATCGTCACAATGCCTTAGGTCATGTAGACACAAACTTATTCCACAAAGGAATATGTTCCAAGACCATTCAACTTTTATCTTTATCTAACGCTATCGACTCAGATTCCTTATTGAATTGAGTTGTTCATATTGTCTTGGAAGTTTGACACCGCTGCTCTATTTATTGTGAACACATTTTCACCTTGGAGTTTATTTGTGTCTGATATCCAATCAGTATATCCTTTTCATACTATTGAGTATCTCATTTATTGTAATCTGTAATCACAAGAATATCTTTAAGTCCTCCAAGTACTTTGACTATACTTAGTGATTTATTACAATTTTCTATTTAGACTTTTAGTCTCTCTAGAATGGTCAATCTTTTCGAGCGATCAAATTCTTCTATCGGTCAGTTTCTTCGAGTGGTTATTATCTACTCTGTGCCGGTCCGACTTCCCAAGTATTCAGTATCTCTAAGTGGTTTGACCTCCTTAGAGTCTACCTCTCAGGAATCTACCTTACAGAGATTACCTATCAAGATTCTACCTTATAGATTTCATCTCTCAAGAATCTATATGTTACTTCTCAAGAATTTAGCTTATTCGAGAGTCTATCTTGGAGAATTTATCTAACTCTTATGATTCTACCATTAAAGAGTCAATTACTTTAAGAATCTTTTCTCTTGATTCTATATCTCAATATCTCAAGAGTCTCACTTTCGAGATCAATAATCTGCCTTTTCGATTAATAATCCGTCTCAATAGAGTTTATTTCTCAAGATTGTTTTCCCTTTAGAAATCTATCTTTTGAAATTCTAACTCTCTTGACTACACTTCTTGAAAGTCTCGCCTTAGGATTTTATCTTTCAAGAGTTTTCCGTTTATAGATTCATCTTTCAAATACTTCCTTTTGAGAACCAATTTGCAACCCAACGGTTCGCATTATGGAAGAAGATCAACCAACTTCCAAATGTATGATGAACTATTCATTTTAAATGTTAACAACATTATTTAACGATTTTCGTTTAATTTTCCACAATAGAAAATTAGGACCAAAAGACTAGCTTCTTTTGTCTACAAAGCTGTGTCTTATTTCATCTTACTATTAAGATAAATCTTTTATAATTTTATAAGTTCTCTTCTTAAACTTATATTATTTCCTTTTTACTTCAAGGAAATATGATTTCAAGGAATACCCAAATTCTTTGTCTTTGGATTAAGTACTTTTACTTTAGCTCGTACCCACACACTTGGAGGTGTATCCCCACAATTGAGGTGTACCCCCATACTTAAAAGTATTTATAAAACGTCTTACGATTATGCCATAATCTGTAATTAGTTTTATCAAATCATTTCTTGGGTATCTCATTAAAAAATGACAAGTCTGACTTCCCCATAAATTCGGTTATGCTAAAGCTTATTGCATTTATCATCTCTTAAGGGGTATGATTCTTTCGTTTAGCTCCTGCATTAGGCGAGTTGAATATGTTGCGATCATTAGATGAATACGGCGGAAACCTCACAAATATCCTCAAACGGCGCCGCATATTCCCCTCATTCTAGCTTTTCAAATCTTCTTTATATTAAGTTGATTCGACAACTTCATTCTTATAAGTTTGGAAAGCCTCCAAGGCTTCATCCTTCCTTATCAAGAGAATGTCTTGTGCAACCATTTATAAAGTAATTAAATACTTTTTCCCACCTCGAGTTTGCACTAACTTTAGATCACAATTATTTGTGTGAGCTAACTTAAGAGGTGTCGTGTTTCTTATTACTGAAGAAAATGATGACTTAGTCATTTTATCTTCCACGCAAATTTCACACTTGTCAATTGAATCGAATTTATTCAGGAGAATTAATTCTCGATTCACTGACATCTTAATTGTGTTGAAATTCACATAACCTAATTTATCATGCCATAAATTAGAACCTTCCAAAGGTAAACATAAGAAACACCGATGCTCTTTGCCTCTAGGAAAGGTACCCTTTACCAAGAAACAAATTTTTCTTGGTCACTACAGTTTTATCTGACTCAAAACACTTGTCTAAATCCAGCCTTGCTCAACATTGATCTGGAAACTAGGTTCTTGCGAATGTCTGGGACATACAGCATATTCACGAGAGTCAGTTCTCTATCTGAAGTCATCTTCAGCACAACCCTTCCAAGTCCCACAACGTTGGAAGTAGTAGAGTTTCTCATTTACACCTTCCTTCCATTGAAAGGAGTGTATGATGAGAGGCTCATATGGTGGGTAGCTCCAGCGTCTATCCAACATTCTCTTGGATTGACCTTCAACCTTCTAAGTTGGCTTCAAACCCCATTAATGCTCAATCAAGCCTATTCAACCTTTTGTTGACGTTGGCTTTGATTCATGCTGTCCATTTCCCTTCTTGGAATATGACAAACTTTTGCTACGTGATTGGTCTTACCACATCTTGTAACAATTCTTGGAGTTGGTTCCTTGAACCTTATAGTCCATTCCAAAGTGTTATACAACTCTTTGGTTGTCCCCATGAGACAGTGCTCTTTGTAAGAGCATCATTTGGTCCACTCAGTATGTACGTACTACATATGTGATTTTCCATGATCTCATTCTTCTACGGCTATTTGTCTTCGCGGATTGGCTATCTGTCTTTTTGGATCTGGATCATCATCATCCTCCTTTATGGTTATCTGTGTTGGCAAATCTGGATCATCATCCTCTTTCTCTTCGGTTTATTTGCCTTGGCGAATTCGGATCATCATCCTCTTCCTCTTCGGTTATAAGTCCGCTCTATGTTGTCAACAATTCTTTGAATCACTTCCGGGATTATTGTTGACCTTCTCGTTATCTTCTAGTTAACTTCCAATGCTCTTCTAGTTATCCTTCCTTGGAAACCGTCATTTTCCTCGTTAAGTCTCTAACGATAATGTCCTTCGGTTGTCCATCATCATTGGCTCATATTTGTCATAAAAACAAGAAAACGTTAATATCTTCTTGCGATTGTTGGGAAAGTTGTCTATTTGACAATAAATAAGGCTTTCTTGAATTTAACGAAATGACAAATAAATAATGAACCATAAAGTAATTAACGGGGCAGGAAATAAACATAAACTAGAATGCGGAAATTAAAGCAAACATAGTAATTAAAGAAGTCGAGTCTTGTTTTGGACACAATCTCCGCAAGAAGATATTGCCCCGCACTGGTGCTTACGGATTAGCGGCAATCTTCTCTCAAGATGAAACGACTTTACAGTCATTAATAGGAGCATTCCAAATTAATGACTTCGGCGAACAAAATTCGTGTTTGACACTTCCAGACTTTGAAGAAGACTTATGCAACGAGATGCTTTATCTTCTAACAAATGATGTTAAGAATTACATTGAATTCTGTGACTGAATTTCATAATTCACTTAAATATCTAACTGAGTTAGTTAACTCCGTTAGACAAGTGATTCTCTACTTCTAGTGAGAAGAGAGAGTGAATTTGTGAAGTGAAAGAATGATTGAGTGAATGAATGAATTTGACAAACTAGCGGGGTTTATTTATAGTAGATGAAGAGTTAGGGTGTCTCTTGGGAATAGGCACAATTGGTGTGCAGTGGATTACTGGACCGTTGGATCAGATCTAGATGGAGGGAGGAGATCTGCTGGGTCGGCCCAACAGCCTTGACCCGCCTATTTGAAAAGGCATGGGTCACACCCACCTTTTCAAGAACCATCACAACCCAAATGCTCCAAATTGGATCTGCCGGCCCACCTTGCTGAACCCAAACCAAGCCACCCTAAGTATGCGGACCAAACCACCATTGCCAAGTCGAACCCGCCTTGGACCGAGATCGAACCATGAACCGAGGCCAACTTTTGTCAAAGTTTAAGGCTCCTTAGCTCCTAGCGACGATGCGGTCGTGCGAAGTGCAAAGTGCGCCTAAACCGCCCATTTCGCCCTTGCGGGTTTGGTCCAAATTGAGCTAGTACGAAATCTAGCACAATTGGGCTACTCCTTGCATGGTTAGCCCAATGGTCCACCTAGGTTGGCCCAAAGAGATCAACTTCACTACTAGAAATAGGTGTTTTAGCGACGGAAAAAACAGCGACGGAAGCATTCCGTCGCTATTTAGCGGCGGAAATTAAGATTTAGCGGCGGGGTATTTTGGCGTCAAATTTAGCGACGAAATTTAATTCCGACGCTAGTTTCCGACGCTAAAACGAATATTCCTCGAATATTCGTTTAATTACCGCCACTATTTTGGCGCATGATTTACCGACGGAGTATTCCGCCGCTACTGCTTTATCAGCGACAGAATTATTCCGCCGGTGAAAACATATTATTATTATTTTTTTTTTAATGATCAGCGGCGGAAATTTTCCGCCGGTGAAAATAATTTTTTTTTTTTGAAATATTACACCGACGGAAAATTTCCGCCGCTGATAAATTAAAAATATTAATTAATCAGCGGCGAAAATTTTCCGTCGGTGAAAATAATTTATTTTTTTTAAAATTTTACAACGACGGAATATTCCGTCGCTGATTAATTAATTTTTTTTAATTAATCAGCGGCGGAAATATACCGTCGGTGAAAATAAAATGTTTTTTATTTTTTTTTGAAATATAACAACGACGGAATATTTCCGCCGCTGATTAACTAATATTTTTTAATTTATCAGCGACGGAAATTTCCGCCGCTATAATTAATAAATATCATTAATAAAAATCATTATTTATATTATATATAACATGAAAATTATTTTAAATCACTATCAAAAAAATAAATATGAGTCAATAAATATTATTTTTGAAAAAATAAATAAATCATAAATATTTATTAATTTTAATTTAATAAATATCATTCTTTATAATTATATAAAACATGAAAATTATTTTAAATTACTATTAAAAAAATAAATATGAGTCAATAAATATTTTTTTTGAAAAAATAAATAAATCATAAATATTTATTAATTTTAATTTAATAAATATCATTCTTTTTATTATACCATATACCCTATACACTATACACTATACACTATACCCTATACCCTGTACCTTATACCCTATACCCTATACACTATACACTATACCCTATACCACTAAACCACATGCCACATCTTATACACTATACACTATACCCTATACCACTATACAAACCTATACCCTATACACTATACCCTATACCCTATACACTATACCCTAAACCCTATACCCTATACACTATACCCTATACCCTATACCCTATACCCTATACCCTAAACCCTATACACTATATCCTATACCCTATACCCTATACCCTAAACCCTATACACTATACCATAAACGCTATACCCTATACACTATACACTATACACTATACCCTATACCACTAAACCCTATACACTATACCATAAACGCTATACCCTATACACTATACACTATACACTATTATCCTTTAGTTTAGTTTGAACTAGAGCTCAAGATTTGTTGATACTAAGCAGCCAACCCCAATTCTAAACCTAATTTTAAATATTAACAATTTACAATTATTCACAATATTAATAGGTAAAAAATCCCAAAGCCCCCAATTTAAGGCAAAGATGGAGCATTACAATGGAGAAATTGTTTCCCGAGAGTATCAATTTCAACAAGACATTCTTGAACTCTCGCGCTTTCACCAAAAACAACACCGGAAACTTATTGACAGGAGGTATAGCATGCCAGGCATCTGGTCTCTAAAAGATTGGAAGATTGATTGGGATGCTGCTCCAGCCGCCGTGCTTTTGGGATTCAGAGCGACATGTGTTCACCCTATCGTACAACGATCTGATGTAATGTCAAGTATCTAAGCTTGATCGATACTCAGAAACATCTTTTGCGTAACGGGTTTGAAGTTGGGTACAAACGGTGGACCCGTCATGGTGAGCTGAGATTGCGCACAAATGTTTCAATAATCCCCAGGAATATTCATGTACCTCCCGAACCCGAACCTATTATTCAGACAATGAAGAACCACCTTTGAATATGGAAGATATGGTTAGGGATGCGGCCCGGTCTGAATTCGATTGGTCGAGAGAACCAACGGCAAGAACCAACCCCTGCAGACCAAGAAATTTATTGATGCTATGGACTGCTGCAAAAGAGAAGGTCTATCCGGGTTGCGAGATCGGTGTGTTGGAGGCCGTGGGTGAGCTCCTTAACATAAAGGCCGATTGCAATATTAGCCGCCCGCTTATAATCGTATCATGAAAGCAATTAAGCGGATGTTGCCGAAAGAGAATAAGATGGTTAGCAAACTTTTTATGAGACAAAGAAGTTGGTTGGGCGATTGGGCTATGTTATGAAAAGATTGATGCGTGTAAGAATGACGCATGCTATTATACAAGGAAGATTCACGTAAGACAGAGTGTTCAATTTGCGGACAAAGTAGATATAAGCCAAATCGGAGGGAGTTCAAAACACAAGAAAAACAGACCACATAAGCGGTTGCGTTACATGCCGTTGATTCCAAGATCGCAACGCCTCTACACGTCTAAATCTACTGCAGAGGCAATGCGTTGGCATAAGGAAAGTTTGGGTGAAGAGGGTGTGTTGATTCATCCCGTGATGGGGAGGCATGGAAACACTTTGATGAGACTTATCCCGACTTTGCGTCCGAAGCAAGAAATATACGGTTATGCATCTCGCTCCGATGGTTTCAATCCGTTTGGTCCTGGGGCAAAATCTTACTCTTGTTGGCCGGTTATAGCCACTGTCTACAATCTTTCCGCCACGGTTGTGTATGAGTGATCCCTACATGTTCTTGTCGTTATTCATCCCCGGCCCAAACAGCTCTGGGAGGAACATTGACGTCTATCTCCGACCTTTGATGGACGAATTGAAGTAGCTTTGGGAGGATGGGGTCGAAACGTGGGATGCTTTCAAGCGAGAGAATTTCAGCATGAAGGCTATGTTGATGTGGACAGTTAATGACTTCCCTGCATATGGGATGTTATCGGGTTGGAGCACCCACGCGAAGTTGGCCTGTCCGTATTGTATGAGTGACACAAAGTCTTTCACGCTCACGCACTCTGGAAAATCATGTTGGTTCGATTGCCATAGACAATTTCTTCCGGAGGACCACCCATTCAGGACCCAGAAGAATGCATTTAAAAAGAACAAGATTGACCATGATGAGGCCCCGATTCGTTTAAGTGGTGACACGGTCTATGAGAAGGTATCTACATTGCCCGATCCTCGGTGGGGGAAAAACTTTTCGAAGACCAAAATACAAGGGTTTGGGACTACCCATAACTGGATCAAGAGGAGTATATTTTGGGAGCAACCGGAAAACAAATCTCATTCGACATAACCTTGACGTGATGCACATTGAGAAGAATGTATTCGATAATGTTTTTAACACGTTGATGGATTTCAAGAGAACAACTAAAGACTACGAAAAAGCTCGAATGGACCTTAAGGAAATCTGTAAGCGGCCGGCCTTAGACTTGGTATACGTCAATGGTAAACCAGTTATACCGATGGCTCAATACGTGCTTACAAAGGAAAAGAAGCTCCTCCTCCTGAAATGGCTCAAGGATTTAAGGCTTCCGGATGGTTACGCTGTCTAACATTGGTAACTGTGTCAATGTAGAGGAGGGGAAAGTGCGGGGTTTGAAGAGTCACGATTGCCACGTTTTCTGGCCGGATAGGCTACTTCCGATTGCTCTCGGGGTCTCTTGCCCGACAATATCCGGGGTGGCGTTAACGAGTTAAGTGAGTTTTTCCGAGTGTTAACATCGACCACCGCGTGTTGATCACATGAAAAAGCTTGAGGAGAGCATCGTAGTGACTTTGTGCAAACTTGAGAAGATATTTGCTCCTTCATTCTTTGATTCTATGGAGCATTTACCGGTCCACTTGGCATACGAAGCTAGAGTCGGTGGTCCAGTTCAATACAGATGGATGTATCCATTTGAGAGGTAATGGAATTTATTCTATTTCTAAATAATTTAAGCGTTAACAATATACCTTCTTTAACATTATTTATGTTTTAATCTACGAATGACTTTTAGGTATCTAGGCCAATTGAAAAGGAAGATGCGCAATAGGGCCATGATCGAGGCCTCAATTTCAGAGGCTGTTATTATAGATGAGATTGTTGCCTTTGTCGGAACATATTTTCCTCCTGATGTTGATACGAGATTGACTAGGGTTGGCCGCAATTACGATGGTGGTTGTCGGTCTAAGGAAAACATCTCTGTATTTTCATCCCCTGGTCGGTTCCTCGGCAAACGGTTGGTAGGCGTACGTTAACCGCTAAAGGGTTTGCCGCGGTTGAAACGTATGTTCTTCTTAACTGCGACGAGGTTGGGGAATATATCAAGTAAGTCATTGATGTTATGTTTACGCCTCGTCGATTAAATTATGCATGTTTAATTACCTGCATATGAAATGCCTTGTTTAACCCTATTGCGGAATGTTTGAAGATTTAGCTCGGATTTATCTCCGAACTCATCGCAACTAGGACAATTAGAATTTCCAAGCGGCTAAGGAAATATGTAAATATTTCGTTTCATTCAAATTTATTCTATACACTTCTTTAAAAATTCAATCTTAAAATTGTATTAAATTGGTTACAATATTTTCTTATAGATAGTGAACATCCGGGTGATGCCAAAGGCTGCGAGGTTAAGACATTTAGCATCATCTCCGTACTTGAACGTTAATTTATACAACGGTTTATTTCGTGAATGGCTATGTGTTTCATACCTTGAAAGCTTACGGGGGCTCTAAATTCCAGACGTGGAATAGCTTGGTGTGAAAGCTTAAAGGAAACACTTGATTATTATGGCGTCCTGAAACAAGTAGTCGGAGTGGAGTATTTGGGTAGAAACTTGGTGTTGTCTTGTTCAATTGTGATTGGCGTAGATCTTTGTGCGAGGTGTTAAGAAGCACGCCATATTTAACCTCGTCGATGTAAAGGACTCGTCCCGAGACATTACAATGGCGAACGACGTCTTTCATGCTTAGCATCTCGAAGCACAACTGCGATTTATACATGACTCACCTACCCTCGTCACGCGACCCAGAGCGGATGGTAAGAGGCTGTCTACGGATGACCAAGGCTAGGAGCATGATTGGACAACTCTACCCTCGTAAACAACTACAGTAGTCGTCATTAGGAAACACCCTATCAAGAGGATGAAATGCCAAAGTGCCACCTAACGTTTCATCGGCTAATCATCCATTAGATGATGCCACTCATATTCCTCAAAATATTGGTATGAACCCGAGGAGGATATCTTGCCAAAGTGAATTTGCCAGCTCCTCGCCTCGTTCGGTCATCTCGCGCACATTGATATTGATGAATCGAGAGGAAGAGGAACCAGGCGTTTGATTCATCAAAGTCCGAAGACGAAGATGAAAGAACTCGAGTTTTGTAGTAATTCGGTAGTCACAGTGATGATTGATGATGGGAACAGAAGATTAATAATAGTTTAAAGTTTTATAATGATATTGTGAATGCTTTTAGGGATTATTAGGAACTTTAAAGTTTTATATGTATTGTGTGGGAATGCTTTAGATTATTAATAGTTTAAAGTTTTATATGTATTGTGAATGCTTTAGATTATTAGAACTTTCTTAGAAGTTTTATAGTGTATTGTGAATGCTTTAGATTATTATTAATATCCGTCGTTTTATATATATTGTGAATGCTTTGTAGATTATTAGAACTTTAAAGTTTTATATGTAATGTGAATGCTTTATATTATTAATAGTTTAAAGTTTTATATGTATTGTGAATGCTTTAGGATTATTAGAACTTTTAAAGTTTTAGATGTATTGTGAATATATTGTTTCCTATTGTTAAAGTTATATATTTTTAATATTTTTAATGTAATAAGAATATGAGTTCTAGTAGAAAGGGTAAGAAGACTAAGCCCATCTACACATCTATTACTTGGGGCCCAGCCTAGTCCCGACCTGTCCCAGTGCTTGATGATGTCGACCCTTCACGCAAGAGTACTAGCTCCACCTCTCGGGGGCCGATAACTTTACGAGACTACGTCGATTACGAGGGGAGGATATTTGTCCGAATATCGTCACATTATGACCGTAAGTAACTCTTCATTAATTTGATATAAGTTGGTTCCTTTTTTGTTTTATATATAATTCATTATTTAAGTTAAAATGTTATTGTATAAATATACTTGGCGGGTTTGTAGGTGGATACCCTACCACAGGGGACTAAGATCGGGCAATATCATGGCGGTCTCGGAAAATGACAGAGTATTGGCCCAGCGGAAATCATTGCCACCGAGGCGAGAAGGAGGATGCGTGGGAGGAGTTTAAGGTAATGTGTTAATGGTTTTTATTTAAAACTTAAATGTTAGTTTGTTATTAAAATGTTAGGCAATTAATAATGATTATACTCTTTTTAGTTTTGTAATGTTATCATTACATATGTTGTAGGGGGAAATATTATTGGGCGCCGGGAAATCCAACGAGGCGACGGCTAGATATGTTTTATTCGATATACGTGGATCATATTGGTAACATATTTATCTATCCTTAATTAGTTTAATTAACTTAATGATTATACTCTTTTAATTTTTATAATGTCATCATTATATGTTTACGAGATATTCATATTTTTTATAGGTAACACGAAGAGACACATATTATACTAACCGGCTCGCGAGCGGGACAACGGCCCCTCGACACCTACTTGGATGGCCGAGGAGGTGTTTCTTCAATTTTGCGAATATTGGGGGGTCGGATGCGGCGAAGGCTATATCCAATCAAGGCTAAGGCAAATAGAGCGGGCTCCTCGGGGTCGTGGCCCGATGCATACCATGGGGACGCTCACGGTCGCCGAGAGCATCACGGACCGCATGGTATGTATGTTAGTTTAAATGTAGTAGTGTATGGATGCTTTTAAATAGGTTTATGTCACGTATGTTAGGCGGGAGCCATGTTGATGCTATATGAAATCCATGGTTTTAGTGTAAATGTAGTGTATGCATGCTTTTAAATCCGGTTAAATGTTGCATTTATACAATTTCAAAGTAATAATCTCGCTTATTTTTATTTATAGGAAAGGGAGCATGGCCGTAATATCGGTTTTGTGGATGTTTACGCTAGCACCCATGCTTCCGAGGAATCTACGAGCGCCCGATCAACCTCCCCCGCAATGGGCTTCGGGACGGCTCGCTCACGCTAATGCCTTTGTAAGTAAACTATCATTAAATGACTTGATTTTGAATATGTAAATTTATTTATGTACACTTACATTGTGTATATGATTATAATTGTTTTTTATTTTGGCCCAGAGTGCATATCAAAGCCTTGGCCGATTGTTCCCCGAAGGAACGCCTCCGTGAGCCCCGTCCACCAAATTACAAGTGCTGATGTTTGGCACTCGGTCACCTCTGAGGGACATCCCAGAGGAGCCGAGTGTTAGGGGCCGGAGCGGCAGGATTCACGGGCGCTTGATGCCCGTCGGCGTCGAAACCCAGGCCGTCGGCGAAATGTTGTTGCCACCTTACGAGTTTCATGATCAGAGGGTCGAAGCAGCTGCAGGAAGGCTGCGTTGGAGGAGGAGAGACGCTGAGCGGGCAAAGCTTGCGGAGGCTTTGGCGGTTCCCGAGAGACGCGGTGCGGGAGGAGAATGATCGGCGTCATGCGAGGAAGCGAAAGACAATTGAAAGTATTTGTTGATGGCTCATTTCGGCCCAGGACCCCCGGGGGTAATTTCCGGCCTCCCCAGGAGTTGTTTACGGACTATTTTAAAGACTTGTTTATACCTATTTTATACTTGTTTGTAAACATTTGAGATATTTGGTACCAGCGGGGAGCCCTCTCCCCCTCCCCCTCTCCCCCTCCACTCTCTGCTCCTCCCCCTCCCCCTGTCCCCCTCCCGATTTGGTACGGTGATATTTAGTCTTTAGTTTGGTACGTGATATTTGATTTTTAGTTTTCATAATTTTAATTTTATAAATTGAATTGTTATATCGGAGTCACAAAAAAATTTTTGGTTTATTGATATTTTAAATTATTTTTTTTTAATTTATTTCGAGTCAAGACAGAAATTTCCGTCAGTAAGAATTAGCTATATTTCAATTAATTTTTTACGGTGACGGAAATTTGCCGCTATATCAATTAATTTTAATTTAATTTTTGATTATAGCGTGGAAATTTCCGCCATTGTAATAAAAAATTAAATTAAAATTAAATTAATTTCGGCGGCGAAAATTCTGTCGCTAAGAATATTTATTTTAATTAATTTTTGTTAAACATTTCGCTATATCATTTAATTTTAATTTAATTTTGATTTGTGTGAAAATTTCGTTAACTATAATAAAAATTAATTTAAATTAAAATAATTTCGAAGACAGTAATTTTAAGCATTTGAAATTAATTTATTTTAATTTAATTTTTATTACGACGGAAATTTCCTTGGTAGTAATTTAATTAAATTAATTTTTATTACGACGGAAATTTTCGCTAGTTGAAATGAAAATTTAATTAAATTAAATTGATTTAACGGCGGAATTTTCATTCATTTGAAACTATTAAATCACCGGCGGAATTAGAATTTCGTCGGTAAAATAAAAAATATCGGCGAAAATTGACCCGTCGAACCTTGCCGGCGAATTTTTGTGCCGCGGACCCGCAAGCCAGAATTTTTCATAGGTGTTTATTTTAACGACGGAAATTTAATTTTAGTGGCGAAAATTTCCGTCGCTAAACCACCTTCTTACAGTAGTGCTTGTTGACTACTCCTTTGGATGCTTCCACTTATAAACTAGCATTACTTTACATATTTAAGCAGTAATGGGATAACTATTCCATATCCATACACTCTTAAATATACCCATTTCTTTTTGCATACTTTGAGCATTAATTTCCTCATTTCACCACTAATTGGTTTGAAAATAAATATATCAAATTAATCTACTTCAAATGTAGATTATTAATATGCAATGATTTCTATTTTCCTAAAATGGAACCCCAGTGGAATTCTTGGTCAAAAGTCGGTCCAAATCTCACTTTCCCGAAAACCCGAAAATTCCATGAAGTGGGCACTCTAATCAACTGCTTCCCGGCTTGTTTCGAAATGCGGTCAAACATCATTTCTCTAATATAATGTCAAAATAAAATAAAAATAAATGCTGAATTTTGATGAAGTATGTTGCTCAGTTAGTTGATAATATACCTTGCTAACCATTATGTTTGTTTGCATGTTCTTTTCAACGATTTCATTATCAGCACTACCCATCCCGGCGAAATGTTTCTCATCACCATTTTAAGTTTTTGGTTTCACCTTGCTTTAAATATTGCATTCCTTCCCATCAAGCCCATTATCTCATCGGGACCGAAAAGTTGGGCTTCTTTACTCATCCCTCACTTTCGAAATCTAAAAAAGTGGGTGGTTATGCAAAAGCAGTAAAATAAAAAAAAAGTGCATTTTTTTTAAATACCTTAAGATATTGCTCCTTTAAGCGTAGTGTTGATTTCCCAATCAATCTACTACATCATGTCCCTTATCATGAAAGTAGCATTTTCATTTCCATAAATTACGAAAACTTTTAATTTGTACCTTGGGGTAGGGTTGGGATCAGTGGTGCCGCATTGCATTTGCAAACGAATGCATGAGAGTCGACTTGATGGTGTTGCCATGATCACACGCGCTCTAAGTGTTATTGAGCGTGGTGTTAACACAGTAGTGATGGCACTTTTAGGTATGCCCAACACGTATGACTTTATTAGTTGGACATTTCTTCACATGGGATTATATTGAAAATTTGCTTTATAATCACATGCACCTTAAAATATGTGTGGTTATTACAATGTACATGTAAATGACCATGAGAAGTTAGAGCTACAAACGTGGTGAAACGAGTCAAGGATAATTATGCATAAATGGAGATTTATGCATAACTCCTCTTGACTAAGGAGAACACGTAGGAAGACTTGTTCCAACGCTAAGATTATTAGACAAACAAGAGAATACAAACCTGAGGAGCTTGTGGGTACAAGGAGTTAATGCTAAGGACTTGGGTACTAAGCAAGGCGGTTGCTACATTCAAGGGAATTGGCCAAGTCTTTAGCTCCAGCAAATCCAACAACATCTCCACTCCATCCAATCCCGGTTCAAGGCTGTTAAATCAAGAAGTAGCCTCCAGTATTTGAAGGGTTTATAAATAGGAAGTGTAGACAAGCACAATATATCGAGCATCGCACACACACTTGCACAAGAAAAGATCAATTACTCCTCGGCTCTTTGTGTTCTTCCTCCCACACATTATTTCCACCTTCAACATCTTGGGACTTGATTGTGTCGTGGCTAGGATAGAACTTCGTGATTGAAGTCTTAGTTCCTTTAGTTCTTACGTTGATATATAGATAGGGAAAAACTTCGGCATTGTAATCATCTCATATAGTGAATATAAAGTCTTACCGTTTAGGCATCCTCAAGTTATATATTTATATAACTTGAGAAAAATTAATTCTTGTGTTTATTCTTATATTCATTGCCAAAGAAGCTGTTGTGTTTACTGTTGTTTGCTTTGTTTATACGATTTTTATACTCTGTTTGTGTGTGTTACCGTAAGTGTTATCAGTTTATTACTATCAACCTTTTTGATAACACTTACAAGCTAAGCCATAAACAATTTCAAAATCCTTTAGGGTCATTTTGATAACTTCCTCTTGTATCGTTGATAACTTATAAAAACTGCGACTACCATCCCGAGATCACTTCGAGAGATTTGACCCGACAACCCCGATAGTATGCACTCCTATAAAAATTTCGGATGTCAAAGTTAATGAACATTTGTTAGGATGTTATTTATAATTGAAATTAGTGTTTTTATTTTACATTACTTGAACACGAAATTTAGGTAATCACGGTCTTGACATCAATACTAACATTTTCCAAGTGCCCGAAAGTACAAATGTTGGTCGTGGATGAAAGTTCATTAATTTTTGTGATGAGCTCAAATCATCCATAAAGTTCATTGTATTTTTATAAATGGTTATATATACATGATTGTTAATATGATCAACACTTTTTCTTTACATTTCATTATGTAATTAAACTAATCATACTTTGATACGACTTTACTTTCATCATTTGCAGCAAAAACAATGAGAGGACCATCACAAGCGCGGTTCATTTAAGTAGTCCCAAAGTGTACAATCCGGCTTATTTTCTTTTGTATTTTAATAAGCTTTTAGTTAGATGTTTTATTTCCCAAAAAATAGCTTTAGAAAATTCAAATTCAAAATTAAAAAAATAGGTTAGTTGTAGAATAGATTGAAAACCGGATAAAGTAGAAGTATAACAATTTAAAAAGGACATTGCGGTTTTAACCACGAAACATAGGATTAACTAAAAATTAAATTCATATTTAAAATAAGTACATGATATTATCTTCAATCTCATTTTCAACAATATTATCTTCAATCTCATTTCCAACAAATTTGCCTGAGTTTTGTAATTTTGACTCCTTAAAGATCCTTTCCCACCGCCCTCCCGGAGTATACATATATATTAGTATAAGTATATGAGTTATTAAAAGTTATTTTTTAAAAATATTTTTATAAATATTAAGGAGTTAAACCTATCAATTTCAAATGTTGCAACATTTTCAATAGTATAAACTTGAGAAATGAGTAATGTGAATAAATTATTTCTCGAGAGATTTTTGTCACAAATGGAAATGACATATATGGAATCCATAAAAAATAACTTGTATGGATTAAATCGTCCACTTTATACTTAGCACGAGTTATCAACGACACTTTGAAATTACAAAGTGTATGGCGCTACTCCTTCCAAGTTTGCTTTTAAACTTTTGAATGAGCATGCTTAGTACGGTTGCTTGAATTTGTCACCCTATCGAGATAGAAAAAAATAAAGATTTTATGTATTACAAAATAAATGAAATTAAGAAAGAAAATAAAAAAGACCCCTTATTTCATGACTTTAGACAAACTCGTATTCCTGTCTCTTCCAACTTTCTAGTCGAAATATGTGCACAATGTGTTTATTGATTTAACTTTATTTTAATTGACCATTTTGTAATAATTTAGGGTCATGCATTTGTTTGTTTATATTCTGACACCCATTAAGTTATATAAATAAAAAAACATAAAAAAAATTGGGTTTGTATTATTAATATGGATTAATGTTTGCCTAATTGTAGTTCATTTACATAAATGACGTTATCATTTTTGACAATTGTAATAATTTAGAGACTTGATTTTATTTATTTTTTTACATTACAACCCCAATTAATTTGTATAAATTGTATAAATAAGAAACATTTTAAAAAATGGACTTCATTTATCAGTATATATATTCAACATTTATTAAACTGCAGATTTAAAAAGCTTTTGACATAACAATCGATAAACCTTTAATGTTTAAACAGCTATAGACAAACTCTTTGTATTTCTGTGCGATTTTAATTTCGGATTTAAAATAATAGAAATATTGGAATGCATTAATCATTATATTGACATTCAATATTTATTAAACTACGATATAAAAAGCAAAATAACACAACAATCGATAAAGCGCAATGATTTTATTAATACATTTCGGCTTAAATAATTTGCAAGGGTATTTTGGGGACAATTACTCAAAGTAGGGGTGTATATGGTAACTTAGATCGGGGAATAGTGAATGCGGACGTTTTTATTTTTTGTTTCATGTTTGGACGAGGAATTTAGTGGGTGCGCTAAAGTGCTTTGCAATTCGGTTTTATTTAGTTATAAATCAATGTATAAGAATGTAAAAATTGAGACTTGTATTAAAATTGAGACAGAAAAATGAAAACAATTTCCAACTCTCTCTCTCTCTCTCTCTCTCTCTCTCTCTATTTCTCCATAGTAATCAGCTTCTGAAAGCATTTTGTTACTTCTTTTCTGTGAACATAAAGCTGAGAGTGTTTATTGATGCAATCCCAAGCATTCCTAAAGTGAGGTCAAAAAGTTCTCAGCACCCAGGCATAGTCGACAGAATTTATGATGGATAAAATGATGAAATAAGAACATTTTAGGAATTTTAAAATTTAAATAGTATATATATATATATATATATATATATATATATATATATATATATATATATATATATATATATATAGTCATAACTCAATGATTGTTTAAAATGAGAACGTAGTGAGAACACTTATATATATCACGGTAGATATTTAGCTACGCCATGCATATACAATAGGCATGTATACGGTAAGGTACTTAGCTTCTGTATGCAAGTGTACTCGTGTGGTTATACACTTGTATACGGTAGATACTTAACTACGTATACATATACGTGAAGCGTATGTGTATACGTGCCTTCAAATATCTCATAAGCAGTGTATACGAAATAGTTCTCACGGTTCTCATTGAGCACCTACCTATATATATATATATATATATATATATATATATGTATATATATATGTATATATATATGTGTATATATATATATATATATGTATATATATATATATATATATATATATATATATATATATATATATATATATATATATATATATAATTAGTGCTCAGTGAGAGCAGTGAGAACCACTTGTATACACTTGTTTACGGTAGATACTTAGCTACGCCCATGCATATACGATCTCTTTTTGTATATGTATACGGTAGTTAAGTATCTACGCCTTCTAGTGTATAACCACACGTATACACTTGTATACGGTAGCTAGTATCTGTTTGTATGTATACGATCTATTGTATATGTATACGGTAGCTAAATATCTACGTATATAAGTGTATACAGTGATTTCTCACGGTTCTCATTTGCTCGATTCTCATTGGAGCGTGATATATATATATATATATATATATATATATATATATATATATATATATATATATATATATATATATACTTATTTTAAATTTTAAAATTCCTAAACAATTTATTTCATCATTTTATCCATCATAAATTCTTTGTTACTATGCTTGGGTGTTGGAGAACTTTTTGACCTCACTTTAGGAATGCTTGGGATTGCATCTAATAAATGACTCTCAGCTTTATGTTCACAGAAAAGTTAGCAACAAAATGTTTGTGAAGCTGATTACTATGGAGGAAATAGAGAGAGAGAGAGAGAGAGAGTTGGAAATTGTTTTCATTTTTCTGTCTCAATTTTAACAAGTCTCACATTTTTTACATTCTTATCACGTTGATTTGCCAACTAAATAAAGCTGATCTGGCAGCTGCGCACCCACATGCATTCCACGTCAAGCGACAAACGTCAGTCACTATTCACGATCACCACCATATACACCTATGAGTAATTGTCCCAAATACCCTTGCAATTATTTAAGCCAAATGACAATAAAATCATTCTGTTCTCGTGTATCATTTTTGCTTTTATATCGATAGTTTAATAAATATTGAATGTCAACTATAATGATTAATGTATCCCAATATTTCTATTATTTAAATCAGAAAGTGAAGCATTTGAAATCACTTTGTCTATAGTTATTTAGGCACATTAAGGAACATCAATTGTTGTATTAAGCTTTTAAATCAACACAATTTAATAAATTTTGTATTTGCTGCTGTTAATGAAGTCAATTTTTTAAATGCTTCTTATTATACAGGTAATTGGAGATTTATATGTAAACAAAAATTAAGACTCGTAATACAGCGTAAAAAATGACCAACTTCATTTATTTAAATGAATTTTTAATTAGGTAACATTAATCAATAATACGGTCAATACACTAATATTTTTTATTTATATAACAATGAATGGCAATATAAACAAGCAAATGCATGACCCTAAATTGTACAAAAATGGTCGAGGTAAAATAAAGTTAAATCAATAGCATTGTGCACATATTCAGTAAAAAGTTAGAAAGGAGCAATACGAGTTTAATCCCAAAGCTGTTGAAGACAAGGGTCTTTTATTTTCTTTCTTAATTTCATTTATTTGTAATACATAAGAAATCTTTTGTTTCTATGCGATGGGAGTGACAATGACAGCTGTACCAGAAAAGTTTAAAAGCAAACTGAGCAAGCCTTCATACCCTTTGTATTTCGTGTGGGTGATAGCTGACCAACTGAAATATAAGTGACGACGAATCCATACAAGTTATTTTTATGGATTCCACATATGTCATTTCCATTAATTGTTCAAAAAATCTCTCGAAAAGTAATTTATTCAATATTATGTCATTTCTGAAGTTTATACTATTGAAAATGTTGCGGTGAGAATTGACAGGTTTAATAATATTTATAAAAGTATTTTTAAAAAATAACTTTTTAATAGCATATGCTATAACGTATATTAATATGGAAGAAGTATTGAAAGAATCTTTAAGTACAAAAATAAGTGTAAGCTGACGAAAATGAGATTGAACTAATATTGATGAAAATGAGATTGAACAATATAAACCTTATTTTAAAATGTAATTTAATTTTTAGTTAATCTATGTTTAAGATATTTAAAGCACCAGTGATCACAGAATTGTTATATGCTGCTCCGGTTTCAATCTGACTACTACAGCGACCTATTTTTAATTTTAATTTAATTTTCTAAAGCTGGCTGGGAAATGAAACATCAACTAAGCTTATTAAAATACGGTAAAAAATAAGCTGGATATTTTACTTTACAGGAAAATGGCTGGCACAGTGATCTATAGTGTTTTGCTGCAAATGATGTCAAAAGTAGTTTATTACATATTGAAATGTAAAGAAAAAAAGTGTTGATCATATTGGCTATCATGTATATATAACCATTTATAAAAATACAATGAGCTTTATGGATGATTTGAGCTCATCACAAGTGTGAACTTTAAATCACGACTTGACATTTGTACTTTTTGGTGACTGGAAAAATGTGTGTCCAGGCAAGCAGTTGTGTTCAAGCAATGTAAAATAAAAACACTAATTTCAATTATAAACAACATCCTAACAAATGTTCATTAACACTGACATCACAAAACATAGGCATACTAACGGAGTTGGTCCAATCTGTGATGTAAAGGAAGTTATCAAATGACCTAAGATTTTTGAAATTGTTGTAACCGATTTGCAAGTGTTATCAAAAGGGTTGATAGCACGACTGCCTTCTGACTTTGCAACAATATAAAAATAAGTATGTAACAAAGCAACAGTTTGTAAACTGCAACATTCGGCCAAAATATAAGAATAAACACAGAAGTAATTTTCTCAAGTTAGCAACAAATATAACTTGAGGATACCTAAGCAGCTTGAAGAAACTTTATATTCACTTATATGAGATGATTACAATGCGTTCCACTAATCTATGTCAATGTAAGAACTAGGAACTTAAGACACGAAGTTCTCACAACTGCGGCTAAGTCCCGAATGTTGAGAAGGTGGAAATAATGTGTGGGAGGAAGAACCTGAGCGAGGAGTAATTGTCTGTGTGTGTGTGATGCTCGACTATGTTGTGCAATGCCACTTTCTGTTATAACCTTCCCGAGTACTTGGAGGCTACTCTTGATTTAGCGACCTTGAGCGGATGGAGTGGAGATGGTGACCCAGACTGTTGAGCTAAAGACTTGGTCGAATTCCCACATGAATGAAGCAGCAAAAGATCTTGCTAAGTACCCAGAGTCGCCCAGCATTAACTCCTTGTACCCATGGCTTCTCTTGTTTGTCTATCAATCTTAGCGTTGAACAAGTCTTCCTACGTGTTCTCCAAGCTGACCCATATGCATAAATCTCCATTTATCCCATAATTCTCCTCTTGACTTCGTTTCTGCGTTCTTCCTTCTCATGAAGTGTTTACATGTACATTGTAATAACCACACGCATATTTTACGGTAGGTTATAAAATTTTCAACAACTATGTAAGAAATGTCCAACTAATAAAAATCATGCGTGTTGGGTAACAACTTAGCAAGATGCTATCACTACTTGTGTTAACGCCTAGATCTAATAACACCCAGGAAGTGTTGAGCTGTGGCTGCTTTTACCGGCTAACGACCTGCAATTTATTTGTAATGGGCTGCGGCCGTCAACACCGCAGTACAAATGAGCCCGAGAAATGCTGCTGTCATGATGCATGTGAAAGATTGATTGGGAAGGCTTGACAGCTACGAGGCAATATGCTGGGTATTTAAAAAAATGCACTTTTTTATTTTCTTGTTTTAATGACAATGACTTTTTAATTTTCGAGTGAGGATGAGCTAAAACTTTTCGGACTGATGCTGATAATGTGAGCTTGATGAGGAATGCAATATTTAAAGTTAGGTGAAAGCAAAAAACTTAAATGGTGATGAGAAACCTGCTCGATTTGGGATGTGTGTGTTGATAATGAAATGGATTGAAACATGCAAAACAAGCATAATGAATAATAGTATATTATCAACTAATTGAGCAACATACTTCATCAAGGAAGGCCGATCTGAACCTTATTTTATTTTTGACATTACCAGCTAGGCCGGAAATTGATTAGAGTGCGACTTGTTGGAATTTTGGTTTTGAAAAGTGAGATTTGTTGACTTTTGACCAAGAATTCCATTGAGTTCCATTTAGGAAAATAGAAATTGATTGCATATTAATAATCTACATTTGAAAATGGAATTAATTTGATATGACTATTTTCTCGAAACCAATTAGTGGTGAATGCGAAATCAAAAATGAACATGAAGAGTGTATGGGATATGGAATAGTTATCCCACATTGCTTAAATATGTAGAAAGTAATGCTTTAGTTTATAAGTGGAAGCATCCAAAAGAAGTAGTCAACAACCTCTACCGAAAAGGTGATTTAGCAAACGGAAATTTTAGGTAAGCTAAATTTCCGTCACTAAAGTGCCGTGGAAGCATTCCGTCGATGGTCACCGCTTCGTCATCTCCGGCAGTCAATTTTGTGGGCTCATTTTTTATTTTTGCGAAGCGAGTTAATTCGCCGAGCTGTTTAATAGTTCGGCCCGGCGGAAAATTCGGCCGTTAGAGCAATCAATTTAATTTAATTAAATTTTCATTTCAGCGGAATTTCATTATAATAAAAATTAATTTAATTAAATTGTTATTAAATCAGCTTAAATTAAGTCAAAACTCAAATTAATTCAAGTAATAATGCATCTCACAAAGATCACAGTATTTTAATTTAGAGATTTTAATTTTTATTACGGCGACGAAAATTTTCGCGTGAAATCAAAAATTAAATTAAGGGTAAATGATATATTTCCGTCGTTGGAATAAAAATTGAGTAAAATAAAATTAATTTTAGCGGCGAGGAATTTTCGCGCATTTGAGAGTCAATTTTGTTTAATTTTTATTACGGCGACGAAATTTCATTTGCTATAATCCAAAGTAAATTAAAATTAATTGATATAAGCGACGGAAATTAGTCTATATATAATTGAAATATATTGAGCTCGGCATGGAAATTCTAATCATTACGAAATAGAATAATTTAAAATATCAATAAACGAAAATTTTTTGTACGATATGACAATTCAATTTATAAAATTAAAATTATGAGAAAACTAAGAATCAAAATCGCCAGAGTGCCAAGCTCGAGGAGGGGAGAGAGGAAGAGGGAGGCAGGGGGAGAGGGAGAACTCGTAATGTTTATAAGCAGTATCTCAAATTGTTTACAAACAAGCAAAAACAGTATAGGCTGGTCTAATAATTAAAATGCTTCGAGGAAGCATGCAGAAATCTGGCGTATGGTCATCTTCGAGTCTTTCAACTGCCGATCATTCTCCTGCATCTGGCGTGCAGTAAAAGCCTCTGCAGCTTTGCACATCATCTCCTCCTCCCGGCGACTCAGTGTCGACCCTCGGATCATGAAGCGTGTTAATGAGACGTGATCGTCTGTGGCATCACCGCCTTTCGGGCCACTCTCTTCTGAATGTCCCTCGAAGCGTGGCCAGAAGGTACTGACATGAACACGGAACAGCTCGCCGAGGCATTCATATGCTGCTATCAAAAATAAAACAAACATTTATAATCATATACACAATGTAAGGTACATAAATAAAACTGCATATTCAAATCAGAATCTGCTCATTTAATGATAGTTTACTTACACAAGGCATTAGCTGGCGATAGTCGGCCCATTGCGGAGGTTGATCGGGCGGCTAGAATACAGTCAGAAGATGGGTGCTAGCGTAAACATCCACAAAGCAGTATTCGGACCTTGCTCCCTTTCCTATAAAATATAAAATAAGCGAGAGTAATACTTTGAAAGTATATAAATGCAGCATTTAAACTGATTTAAAAGCATGCATACACTACATTTACAGTAAAACCATGGATCCCAATGCATCAACCTGGCTCCCGTCTAACATACGTGCATGGCCTATTTAAAAGCATCCATACACTACTACAGCTGAAACTAACATACATACCATGCGGTCGTGATGCTCGGCGACCGTGGCGTCAGCATGGTATGCTTCGCCGCCGACCCCCGAGGAGCCTGCTCTATTGGCCTTGGCCAATGTTCGGACTTAACATTCGCCGAATCCGACCAGCGACATCGCCCGAGTGAAGAGCCTCCTCAGTCATCCAAGTAGGTGTCGAGGGCTGTTGTCCAGCCAGCCGATTAGTATAATAATGTCTCTTCGTGTTACCTATAAAAAATATGAATATCTCAAGCAAACATATAATGATGACATTATAAAATTAAAAGAGTATAATCATTGTTAATTAAACTAAGTGAGGATAGATAAATATGTTACGATAGCTTGTGATCTGTATATCGAAAATATATCTAGCCGTCGCCTCGTGATTTAGGCGCCCAATAAAATTTCCCGTACAACATATATTGATAACATTACAAAACTAAAAGAGTATAATCATTATTAATTATAACATTTTAATAACAAACTAACATTTAAGTTTTAAATAAAAAACCGTAACGCATTACCGTAAACTCCTCCCTTTATCCTCGCTACCACACCGATGGCAATTGTGTTCCAGGTGAGCCTAAACTCGGTGTTTCGAGACCGCCAATGTATACGATCTTAGTCCCTGTGACAGAATATCCACCTACAAGCTTTGCCAAGTATATTTCACAATAACATTTTAACTTAAATAATGAATTATATATAAAACAAAGAGGAACCAACTTATATCAAATTGTGAAGAGTTACCCTGCGGCTCGTCCAGATAACCGGCTGTGTCCTCCCCTCGAAATCGACAGCAGTTGACTCGAGTATCGCTGCTCTAGAAGGTGAGCTATGTACTGCTGCGTGAAGGAGACCAAACATCATCGATGCCGAGGTCTCAGGCACGCTGTCCAAATGTCAAATAAGTAATAGATGTGTAGATAGGTTAAACTCTTCTTACCCTTTCCCTTTCTACTAGAGGCTCATATTCTTATTACATTAAAAATATTAAAATATATAACTTTAACAATAGGAAACAATATATTCCGCAATGCATCTAAAACTTTAAAGTTCTAATAATCTAAAGCATTCATGACTCTGTATAAAACTTTTAAGCTATTAATAATATAAAGCATTCACAATACATATAAAGCAAAGTTCTAATAATCTAAAGCATTCACAACTATATATAAAGCGACGGATATGAACAATAATTCTTAAAGCATTCACAATACATATAGAAAACTTTAAAGTTCTAATAATCTAAAAACATTCACTGTACATATAAAACTTTAAACTATTAATAATCTAAAGCATTCACTGTGCATATAAAGCACTTTAAAGTTCCCCAATAATCTAAAGCATTCATGTATATATAAAACTATTGTAGTCTTAAGATCTTCGTTCCCCATCATCATCCCGGGACTGAGACTCTGAGGAACTCGAGTTCTAAATCTTGGATCTTCGGTTTAAACTCAATCCTCAGTAGCGGTTCCTGGTTCCTCTGTGCTTGTGGCTGGCTGAGCGAGGTTGGCTGAATTGTACCATTGGCAGTCACATATCCTCTTCCGAGGATTCATCAACTATTACGAGGAATACGCAGTGGACATCATGTAACGGATGATTAAACTGATGAAACGTCAAGTGGCCATTGCGTTCAAAATCTCTGATAGGGCGATTCTATGGCACCGGCTCTGCAAGTCAGTCGACTTGGTGGTAACGAAGCGATATCAAGCTCCTGGCCTTGGTCATCCAAATGTGCCCACCATCCCGCGGGCTCGACGGACCATGCAATGCTTTGGAGTCATGTAAATGCTGTCGTGGGTTTCGAGATGCTAAGATGAAGACGTCGTCGGCATCAAGTCTCTGATGATCCTTTACATCGACGAGGTTCAGTTCTGCTGTGCTTCTTTCCTCGCACGACATCTCGCCAATCTTTTTTGAGAAATAAGGCGATGTGTTTCACACCAACCTCCACCTCACGACTACTTACTGTTCATTGTGATGCCATGACAATCAAGGTTTCCTTTAACCTTCATATTATTCCACGTCAATTTAGAGGTCTAAGCTTTGACATGAAGCTTTGGTATTCACAAACTCGTAAAGCTATTCACGAAAATAACTCGTTGTCTTGGATCAACGCTCAAGTACGGAGATGATGCTAAATGTCTTAACCGTTCGCATTAAATCACCCGGTTGTTCTCCTGAAGACAATAACATAGCCAATTTAACCTATTTTAAGATTTGAATGTTTAAAGAAGTGTATTGAATAAATTAAGACGAATGAAAGCAGAAATATTTACATATTTCCTTAAGCATTTGGGAAATTCTGAGTCTGGGTCTCTGAGTTGCGATGAAGTAATTACGGAGATAAATCTTTGAGCTAAATCTTGAGCATTCTACAAATAAGTATTAAGCAAGGCATTTAAATGCGGGTAATTAAACATGCATAGATTTAATCGGACGAGGAATTAATAAACATAACATCAATGACTTACTTGATATATTCCCTAACCTAAATCACATTAGAAAGAACATGCCGACCGCGGCAAAACTCTTTGGCGGTTAACGTACGCGTACCAACCCGCATCTTGCCGCCAGGGACCAACCCGGCAATGAGAAAATGCGGAGATGTTTGCTCATAGAAAGCCGAGACAACCACCATTTGCATCGTAATTGCGGCTGACCAACCCTAGTCAATCTCGTATCAACATCGGGAGGAAAATATGTTCCGACAAGGCAGCAATCTCATCTATACATGACCTGGTCCGATCGAGGCCTCGACCATGGCCCTGTGCTCGTGCTCCTTTGACCCGGCTAGGCACCTGGGTCATTCGTAGGTAAAACATAAATAATGTTAAAGAAGGTATGTGTATTAGCAGCTCAAATTATTTAGAAATAGAATAGTTTGTACCTCTCAAATGGACTGCATCCATTTAATATTGAAGCTGGACCATGAACTCTAGCTTCGCGTGCGAAGTGAGACCTGAGTAAATGCCGAAGAAGTAGAATCAAAGAATGAAGGAGGAAATATCTTCTCAAGTTTGCACATCAAGTCACTCACGATGCTCCCTCAGGCTTTTTCATGTGATCAACACGCGGTGTGACCGTTAACGCCGGGAAGAGCTTCAGCAACTGTTGCTTAACGCCACCCGAGACAGGTCGCAAGAGACCCCACATAGAGCAATGGCGAGCCTTTCCACAGGCACAACCTGTCGATCGTAAATGCTCCTTCAAAGCCTGCACTTTCCCTCCTCTACATCATTGACGAAGCGATGTACTGTGTTAGACGCGCGTAGCCATGATCCTTGGGAAGCCTTAAATGTGAGCCATTTCGAGAGGAGGAGCTTCTTTTTTCCTTTGTAACTGCACGTGATGAGCTGTCGGCCTGCTTGGTTTTATTGAGAAAATGGCATCGTGACCAAGGCTAAGGGATAGGCTGCAATTTCCTTACAGGTATCCCGTAAGGTCCATTCTGAGCTTTTAAACAGTCTTACTAGTTGTTCTCTCTTGAAATCCGTCAGCGTGTTAAAAACATTATCGAACTCATTAGCTGCTCGATGTGCGTCACGTCGAGAATCATGGCTCGAGTGAGACTGTTTTCCCATGGCATTGCTCCCAGGCTCTACTCCTCTTGATCCAGCATTATGGGTAGTCCCAAAGCCCTTGTGATTTTGGTCTTCGAGTTTTCCCCGCGTTTCATGGGCCACGTGTCGCCCTTATGACTTAGATACCTCATCATGGTAATCGTCTATGTTCTTCATCATTCTTCTAGTCTGTACCGACAGAAACCAGATCATGTGTGTCATCATGGTCTGTCCCGGGTCTTTGTCAGCGTCATCATACGTGCGGTCCCGATTTAGCGTGGTGCTCACCCACAGAAATTGGCTATCCCAATCGTACCTGCGGGGGTGCGATCACATCGGCATTTTAAAGCACTATCACTCTTACAGTGCAATATACGGACGAGCCTAACATCCAGCAAAGGGTGGGTTCAATTCCATAACCTCCCCAATACGCCAGTGGCAGTCATCATCCAGATCGAGATAGGCGTCGATGTTCAGTACCTTGTTGGGCATGAATGCGACAAGGGTGTCGACCCGTCACTCAGCTACCATGGCGCTCAATTGGTCCATCAAAGGTCGGAGATAGACGGCCAATGCACCCTGATCCTGTGGTCAAGTCAGTCGGGAGTGGCTACTGGCAAAAACAGATTTTAGCGAGGAGCTGTCCCAAGCGGACAGTGCCGTGTATTTCCTTGACGAGCAGAAAATTGTAGGCAGTGGCGTATAAGTACAGAATCAGCACACCCCTAAATGGCCTCCCCATTATTGCAAGAGATGAAGGTCTTGGAAGCGGTCACATAGCCCTCACTTCAAACTTTATCAAGTAGGCCAACGCTATACAAGATGCACTCGCATTGGAAGCCGTGTAGGATTACAGCGTCACGACACTCTTAAGCCAGACACAGTCTTTGTATACACGCACAGCATTGCCTAAAGAGCACCCTAATGTTCTACATTTCTTGATGGCATCCCCTATTTGTAGCAGGTGGCTTATATCTACTGCACATCTGCCCACAATTACTGCAAGTGCAGCTGAGTTTGCTCCTTATATAGCATGCGATCGACATGCACATCATAGCACTCTCCTGTCTGCAACAGCTTTCTTGCTCTCCATAAGGTTGCGGCCATGCACTATACACTAGCGGCGGCGCAGCTCGCTTGTGCTCGTGATGCGGTGCATAGCGGCGTGGCTGTCGGCCAAAATGTGCACTACGAATGCACAGGTAAACCGACCCGGCCTCGATACCACTTGAATAGTGCTACCTGCGATTGATAGGTCCCATGATCTTACGTTATCAAATGATCCAAATTTGAGACGTGATTCATGGCTGTGATCTACGACGATCCTCTTTTGCGCCGGTGCAGGTATCCTAAATTTCCGCTATCTTTTGGTTTTCCATGACCAGTGGTTCTGCTACATTTCTTATGCTGGGGTCATACAAATATAGGTCCGGTCGACCGCGTCATCCATTCCCTCGAAGGTGGTTAACGGGTCAAGGCCCTAGGCGGGTGGTGAACATTCCGAGGGGCAATCCGGCGTAGGGATCTGTGGATGTCCGATTCTGCTAGCGTATACGATACAGGAGCTTTAGGCTTACGAGCGGATGACAACCCTTCACGATGTCAAGCGATAGACCCATTGCGTGACACGTACGTATAGGGTGAACACATGTCGCTACGAGCATTCCCCAGACGGCTCGGCAGAGATCCCGAGTCCAATGCTGGGCGGAACCGGAGATACTGGCATAGCTGATGCTGCACGCTATGAACTCGTGTTACAGTAAGCGCTGCCAAAATGTCTTGTTAGAAATGATACTACTCCAAGAGATTTCCATTTCAATGTGCAAGTGGCCTTGTATATGAACTAACAGGGGATTTTACCTATTAATATTGTGAATAATTATGGGATTGACAATATTTAAAAGTAGGTTTAGAATTGGGGTTAGGCTGCTTAGCTATCAACAAATCTTGAGCTCTAATTCAAACTAAACTAAAGGATAATAGTGTATATTATATAGGAGTATAAGTATAAGTATGGGGTATAGGAGTTTAAGGGTATGGGAGTATGGTGTATGAATGGCTATAGTGTATCAGAATATAGCGTTTATGGTATAATGTGTAGGGTTTAAGGTATAGGATATAGTGTATAGGATATAGTGTAGAGGAAGTATAGGGTATGAGGAAACATAAGTATAAGTATAGTGTATAGGAGTTTAAGTATAGTGTATAGAGCATAAGGAATAGGGTATAGTGTATAGGGTATAGCATATAGAATTTAAGTATAGAGTATATTGTGTAGTGTATAAGTATAGGAGTTTAAGTATAGAGTATAGTATATAATGTATAAGTATAGAAGAACATAGTGTATAGAGTATAATATAATATAGTGTATAGTGTATAGGAGTATATGGCTATAATAAAAAGAATGATATTTATTAAATTAAGAATTAATAAATATTATATGATTTATTTATTTTTCAAAAAAATATTTATTGACTCATATTTATTTTTTTAATAGTAATTTAAAACCAATTTTCATATTTTATATAATTATAAAGAGAAATGATATTTATTAAATTAAAATTAATAAAATATTTATGATTTATTTATTTTTTCAAAAATAATATTTATTGACTCATATTTATTTTTTTGATAATTGATTTAAAATAATTTTCATGTTATATAGCATATAAATAATGATTTTTATTAATGATATTTATTAATTATGGCAGCGGAGCGTCATTGATAAATTAAAAAATATTGGACAATCGGCGGCGAAAATAAAGTCGACCTTGTTCCATATTTCAAAAAAATAAAAATGTTTTATTTTCACTTAGACGACTATATTTCCGTGGCGATTAATTAAAAAGGCCAATTAATCAGCGTGAATGTCCGTCGTTGTAACATTTAAAAAAATAAAAAAATATTTTATTGCCACCGACGGAAAAGTCATTTCCGCCGATTAAATATTATTTTTTGTTTATCGGCTGACGAAATTTTTAAGTGCATTGTAATATTTCAAAAAAAAAAAATTATTTTCGCCCAAGTAGGAAAATTTAGCCGTCCACGATCATTAAAAAAAAAAATAATAATATGTTTTCCTTGGTGGAATAATTACGTCGATAAAGCGATGGCGGCGGAATACTCAGTCGGTAAATCATGCGCCAAAATGGTAGGCGGTAATTAAACGAATATTCGAGGAATATTAGATTTTAGCGTCAGGAGCTAGCACGTCGGAATTAAGGTTCGAATAAATTTGGCAGCCAAAATAATTCCCGCTAAATGTCACTCCACAGCCATAGCGACCGGAGATAACTAGTCACATTTCCGTCGCTAAAACTACTATTTCTAGTAGTGAAGTTGATCTCTTTGAGCCGACCTAGAGTGAACCGTTGGGCTAACCGTAGAAAAGGAAGCTAGCCCAGTGTGCTGGAGCCGTGCTAGCTCAATTTGGACGAGCCGCTGAAGAAGCGAAGTGGAAGGTTTAAGGCGCACTTTGCACTTCGCACGACCGCATCGTCGCTAAGAGCTACAGGAGCCTTAAACTTTTGACAACAGACGGTTCATGGTTCGACCGATCCCAGCCGGGTTCGACAGCGATAATCAGTGATGTGGTCCAGATACTTAGGGTGGCTTGGTTTGGGCCGAGGCCCGGTTGGGTTGTGCAAGGTGGGCCGGCAGTGGATCCAATTTGGGGCATTTGGAGTTGTGATGGTTCCAAAAAGGTGGGTGTGACCCCGTGCGCTTTTCAAATAAAATCAAGAGTGTTGGGCCGACCAAGCAGATCTCCTCCTCCATCAGATCTGATCCAGATGGAATCCACCGGACACCAATTGTGCCTATTCCCTGAGACACCCTAACTATTCATCTACTATAAATAAACCCCACTAGTTTGTCAAATTCTTCATTCACTCAATCATTCGCTTCACTTCACAGAATTAACTACTCTCTATTCTCACTAAAAGTAGAGAATCACTTATCTAACGGGAGTTAACTAAGCTCAGTTAGATATTTAGTTGAATTATGGAATTCGGTCACGGGAAATTCAACGAATTCTTAACATCATGTTGTTAGAAGATAAATCATCTCGAATTATAGGAGTCTTCTTCAAGGAAGTCCGAAGAAGTGTCAATCACACGCAATTTTGACAAGCGAAATCATTAATTTGGAGTGCTTTCTATTAATAGTTTGTAAAGTCGTGAACTCATCTTGAGAGAAGATTGCAGCTAATCCGTAAGCACCCGATCTTGAGGCAATATCTTCTTGCGGAGATTGTGTCCAAGGCAAGGCACTCGACTTCTTTATTCTTTTATGTTTGCTTTTAATTTCCGCATTCCTAGATTTATGTTTATTTCTTGCACCGATTAATTACTTTATGGTTCATTATTTATTTGTCATTTCGATTAAATTCAAGAAAGCCTTATTTATTGTCAAGTAGACAACTTTCCCAACTGTCGCAAGAAGATATTAAACGTTTTCTTGTTTTTATGACAAATATGTGAAGCAAACAATGACTGATGGACGACCGAAAGGGACATTGGCTCGTTAGAGACTTAACGAGGAAATGATGACAGGTTCAAGGAAAGGGATAACTAGAAGAGCATTTGGAAGTTAACTAGAAGACTAACGAGAAGGTCAACAATAATCCCGGAAGTGATTCAAAAGGAAATTGTTGACAACATAGAGCGGGCTTATAGCAGAAGAGGAAGAGGATGATGATCCAAATTCGCCAAGAGCAAATAAAGCGAAGAGAAAGAGGATGATGATCAGGTTTGCGGCCTGACAGATAACCATAAAGGAGGGTGATGATGATCCGAGATCAAAAAAGGCCACAGAGATAACTTGATCCGCGAGGGCAAACTGCTTCCAGTAGAAGAATGAGATCATGGAAAATCACACATATGTAAATAACATACATGCTGAGTGGTACCAAATGATGCTCTTGCCCAAAAGGCATTGGCGCTCTAAATGGGAGACAAACCCGAAGAGTTGTATAACACTTTGGAATGGACTATAGGAATTCAAGGAACCAACTCCAAGAATTGTTACAGGATGTGGTAAAGACCAATCACGTAGCAAAAGTTTGTCATATTCCAAGAAGGGAAATGGATAGTATGAATCAAAGCCAACATCAACTCGTTGACAAAGGTTGAATGCGGCTTGATTGAGCATTAATGGGGTTTGAAGGCAACTTAGAAGGTTGAAGCGTCAATCCAAGAGAATGTTGGATAGGACGCTGGAGCTACCCACCATATGAGCCTCTCATCATACGCTCCTTTCCAATGGAAGGAAGGTGTAAATGAGAAACTACTGCTACTTCCAGCGTTGTGGGACTTACGGAAGGGTTGTCTTGAAAGATGACTTCGGATAGAGAAGCTGACTTTCTTACCGTGAATATATACTTTGTATGTCCCGGACATTGCAAGATACCTAGATTTCAGATCAATGTTAGACGCGAAGGCTGGAATTTAGACAAGTGTTTTGAGTCGAGATGAAGACTGTAGTGACCAAAGAAAAATTTGTTTCTTTGGTAAAGGGTACCTTTCCTGAGGCAAAGAGCATCGGTGTTTCTTATGTTTTGCACCTTTGGAAGGTTCTAATTTATGGCATGATGATAAATTGGGTTATGTGAATTTCAACACAATTAAGATGTCGAATGAATGAAAAATTAAATTCTCCTGAGATAAATTGGATTCGAATTAAACCGACAGAGTGTGAAATTTGCGTGGAAGATAAAATGACTAAGTCATCTATTTTCTTCGATAATAAGAAACACGACAGGCCTCTTAAGTTAGCTCACACAAATAATTGTGATCTAAAGTTAGATGCAAATTCGGAGATGGGAAAAAGTATTTAATTACTTTATAAATGGTTGCACAAGACATTCTCTTGATAAGGAAGGATGAAGACCTTGGAGGCTTTTCCCAGACTTATAAGAATGAAGTTGTCAGAATCAACTTAATATAAAGAAGATTTGAAAGCTAGAATGAGGGAATATGCTTGGCGTACTTCCGTTTGAAGGATATTTGTGAGGTTTCATGCGTATTCTAAATCTAATGATGCGCCCGGCACATATTCAACTCGATCTAATTGCGGGAGCTAAACGCGGAGAGAATCAGCTACCACTTAAGAGATGATAAATGCAATAAGCTTTAGCATAACCGAATTTATGGGAAGATGCTACTGTCATTTTTTAATAGAGATACCCAAGAAATGATTTGATAAAACTCAATTGCACGAATTATGGCATAATCTGTAAGACGTTTTATAAATACTTTTTAAGTATGGGGAGATACACCTCAGTTGTGGGGATACACCCTCAAGTGTGTAGGGTACGAGCTAAAGTAATGGAAGTACTTAATCCAAAGACAAAGAATTTGGTATTCCTTGAAATCATATTTCCTTGAAGTAAAAAGGAAATAATATAAGTTTAAGAAGAGAACTTATACATAAAATTATAAAAGATTTATCTTAATAGTAAGATGAAAATAAGAACCACGATTTGTAGACAAAAAAGAAGCTGAGTCTTTTGGTCCTAATTTTCTATTGTGGAAGAATTAAACGAAAACTGATAAATAATGTTGTTAACATTTAAATGAAGATAGTTCATCATACATTTGTTGGAAGTTGGTTTGATCTTCTTCCATAAGTGCGAAGCCGTTAGGTTGCCAAATTGGTTCTCAAAAGGAAGTATGTTGAAAGATGAATCTATAAGCGGAAAACTCTTGAAAGATAAGGTATCCTAAGGCTGAGACTTTCAAGAGTGTAGAATTCGAAGAGAGTTAGGAAACAATCTTCAAAAGATAGATTTCTAAAGGATTAAAACGGGCAGGTGTGCGATCTTGAGAAATAAACAAGATCTATTGAGACGGATTATTAACCTGAAATAATTGTGATCTCGAAAGTGAGAATTCTAAGATGTTAAATATAGGAAATACGAAGAGAAAAGATTCTTTAAAAGTAATTGACTGCTTTAATGGTAAGAATGATAAGAGTTAGATAAATTCTCCAAGATGGAGACTCTCGAATAAGCCTTGAATGTCTTGAGAAGTAACATATAGATTCTTGAGAGACTGAAATCTATAAGAGTACAGAGATCTTGATTCAGGTAATCTCTCTAAGGTTAGATTCCTAAATTAGTAGACTCTAAGAGAGGTCAAACCACTTAGAGATATCCTGAATACTTGGGAAGCCGGACCGGTACAGAGGCTTTAATAACCACTCCCGAAGAACTGGCGAACGATAGAAGAATTTGATCAAACTTCAAGAAAAGATTGACCATTCTAGAGAGACTTAAAAGTACTAAATAGAAACTGGAGATTAGTAATAAATCACTAAGTATAGCTCAATAGTACTTGAGAGACTTAAAGATATTCTTTGTGATTACAGTTACAAATAAAGTGAGATACTCAATAGTATGAAAAGGATATCCTGATTGGATATCGAGACACCAAATAAACTTCCAAGGAGAGTGAAAATGTGTTCACAATAAATGAGCGGCGTGATTGTCCAAACTTCCGGGACAATATTCAGAACAACTCGATTCAATAAGAGAATGTTACGGGAGTCGATAGCGTTAGATAAAGATTAAAGAGTTGAATGGTCTTGGAACATATTCGCTTTGTGGAATAAAGTTTGTGTCTCTCACATGCAACCTAAGGCATTGTGACGATAATGAGAAATAGGAAAAGGTATGGTAGAACATCGTGGTAAGTCGAGAACACAATAGTCGTTGACACTATTACCGTAAGACAATTGATCTCAAATGAGCTGTTTCAGGGGCTAGCTGGCTCATGTGAAGTCAAAAATGGATCACGATATACCAAAAGGTATGAATATGAGATCAAATGTGTTTGGTAAGGGAATGAGGGTTCAAAACCCACACAAACAAAAGAAATCCATAGTGAAAGAAATCCATGAGTGGACACCAGGCAACCTGTGAGAAATGGAAATCCAATACCCTTTGGTTCCAATGAGACAACTAAATTATGGAGAATTCTAGTATGTGCGCTTAGAACTTCATTATAACTCATTCTTCAGAAGCTCACTCTTAAGTGCTAAAACACACGATAACGTGTGGTGAGGGTACAGCTTTCAAAGCATTTAATGATTTCTATACCTAAGTGGTGGTCAAAGTATAGCGAGGATATCTTTTTATGGAAGATCCAGCTTTTTATATAAGTGGCAGAAGTAATAAGGCCGCTTCTAAATGGAAACAACTTATGAATCAAGAAACGGTCGGGCAAAGAAATGGATAAAATGTGAGAACAAACACGTGTTAGAGTGTTATTGTGTGAGTACTATTTGTCTTGGTATACACTATACGATCCATCGGCCAGTTCAAAGCGTCTGGCTACCAAAGATGGCTAGTATATCCAATAGTATGTTCCGGCTATCAGGAAGGTTCAAGGCCATAAGCTACCTATACTCGATGCAATAATAGTTCGCCAAAACTTCCGAGCAATTACTGCATTCCATGCATGCATTAATTTGTCATTCATGTAGGGGATTGTTAGAATTTTGATTTTGGAAAGTGAGGTTTGACCGACTTTTGACCAAGAATTCCATTGGGTTCCATTTTAGGAAAATGGGGGAAATTGATTGCATATTAATAATCTTTACATTTGAAGTAGATTAATTTGTGATATATTTATTTTCTGCTTGAAAACATCAATTAGTGAGTGAATGAGAAATTAACTATTCAAAGTATGCGAAAGAAATGGTATATGAAAGAGTGTATGGGATATGAAATAGTTATCCACATTGTTTAAAGATGTAATAGTAATGCTAGTTTTATAAGTGGAAGCATCCAAAGGAGTAGTCAATGTATGTTGATCTCTTTGGGGCCAACCTAGGAGTGGACCATTGGGCTAACCATGCAAGGAAGCTAGCCCAATTGTGCCCATAGAATTTTTGTACTAGCTCAATTTGGACCAAACAGGCATGAAGAGGCGGAATGGGCGGTTTAGGCGCGCAGCTTTCGCACTTCGCACGACCGCATCATCCCGGCCCTCAGGAGCTTAAGGAGCCTTAAACTTTTGACAAAGTTAGCAATCGGTTCATGGTAATCGGATCGATCCAAGGCTGGGTTCAGGCTTCGCAATGGTGGTTGACGGTCCGGAGTGCTTGGGGTGGCTTGGTTTGAGGCCGAGGCCCGGTTGGGTTGACAGGCTGGGGAGGATCCGATTTGGAGCATTTGGGTTGTGATGGTTCTTACAGAAAAGGTGGGTGTGACCCATGCCCTTTTCAAATAGGCGGGTCAAAGAGAGCGCTGTTGGGCGCCGGGAGCCCAGCGAGATCTCCTCCACTTCCATCTAGATCTGATCCAGCGGTCACAGAATCCACCGAGACGCCAATCTGTGCCTATTCCCAAGAGGGCACATGCCACTAAGTTTCTTACCATCTACTATCAAATAAACCCCACTTTAGTTTGTCAAATTCATTTCATTCCACTCAATCATTCCTTCACTTCACAAATTCACCCTCTCTTCTCACTAGAAGTAGAGAATCACTTATCTAACAGGAATTAACTAACTCAGTTAGATATTTGAATTGAATTATAGGAGATTCGGAATCCCACGGAAATTCAACCAGGAGGATTCTTAACATCATATGTTAGAAGATAAAGCGTCTTTGTTGCATAAAGTCTTAACTTCAAAAAGTGCCGGAAAGTGTCCAAATATCACGAATTTTGTTCGCCGAAGTCATTAATTTGGAGTGCTCCCTCTAATGGCTGTAAAGTTGTTTCATCTTGAGAGAAGATTGCCGCTAATCCCAATATAGCCCTTAGACCCAGCAAATTTATCTTTCTCCCGGAGATTGTGTCCAACACAAGACTCGATTTCTTTACATTACTCGATTTGCTTTAATTTCCGCATTCTAGTTTATGTTTATTTTCTACACTCATTAATTACTTTATGGTTCATTATTTATTTGTTATTTCCCGTTAAGAATTCAAGAAAGTCTTATTTATTGTCAAATAGACAACTTTCCCAACAATTTTCTCATATAACATCATTCCTAAGATATAGTCATATTTATATTTGATTGATCCTTGGTTGCTAATCGTTTGTATTAAATAGTCAAAAGTAAAAAAAATCATAGTATTTGTTTGGTTCTGATTCTGGTACGTCTTCTATTGGTTCTAGATCGGACCAATGTATTGGTTCTCACACCTATTAGGTTGGTTCCGGTTCTAATTTTTTTGAGAACCGGACTATTGGTCTGGTTCCGATTTTCTCTTTTTTTTCCAAAAAATGGACCAACCCGGACCAAGCTCGCCCCTAATAACAACCGGCTATTGTCCGCTTTATATATATATATATATATATATATATATATATATATAATTTTATCCTTACTAAATGTTAATCAATATTTTATACAGGAAATATTCTCCTAGTAACATATCGAGATTTTTTTCAATTTTCATTACTTAAAAGACCACGATCTTCTTAAATTTTAGCCTCAATAAATGGACAGTTGAGCCCAATTTTCAAACTTCAATCTCTTACCAATAAGGAATTGCAAAGAAAGGGTATTATATCTTTAACTTAAATTAGTCAATCTATTATTTTATATATAGTCCTCTATAAAGATTGAGTTTTTTGTTAATCTCGATTATTTTTTATCATATTTTTTATTTTCTAGGTCAAACTAATACAACTATAATTGACCTTACGATTGATGAATATTCATCAAATCGCAGGGATAAATGTAAATGTAAATTTATATTATATTGTATTAGTAAATGAAATTGATATTTTTGTTAAAAATATTATAAATTTTTTTATACATTTCCTTGGTATGACTCCTTCATTGGCAGTTGACTTAGCTATTTCAGAAGATGCTTCAAATTCTATAGCTAGATCAATAAAAAAGAAAAGAACGCGTACAAATGTTGCAAGTAGGGTACTATCTTATTTTAAGTTTATATTTAAAATCATGTATACAAACAGTTTGATTATACTTACTTTTTAAATTATATAACCTATTTTATTATTGAAATCAATTGCAGGCACTATTTCTTCTACTATTTTGGATTCACAAAATGAAGAAGGTGGTCCAAGTTTTGTACTCAAACCTGTTCAAAAAAGAAGTAGAATGTCAAAAAGTATTTATCCAAATTATAATATTATTAATTTATTTTAAAATTAATTGAAAATAATATTGTTTATTATTAGTTTTAAAAATTTGAATTCTATTTGTTTTCCTTAACATTTTTAGGTGCAATGATATCTCTCCCAATATATACCAGCATAAATGTTGATAAAAAATCATATTTCACACAAGGTTAGATTATAGTACAAGAAAATTTTATGTCTTTCTTGTAATAATTATTATTAAAGACCATTATATAAATTTCTTATAACCTTTTTTTTTTGTAAATTTATTTTACAGTTTTTAATGTTGAAAGAAATACATAGACTTGGGGGATCCTTCTAGCAAATGCCAATACTGCAATACCATTTTTTGGTATGAGGAGAGATTGAATAAACGATGCAAGAATATTACAAATCCCAATTTTTCAAAATGTTGTATGAAAGGAAATGTACAGTTGCCACCGATGCCAGAATCACCTTCATTATTCAAGGAGTTGTTATACGGCAACAATGAGAAAAGTAGGATTTTCAGATCAAATATCTGTTTGTATAACATGATGTTTTCATTTCCATATATGGGAGGTAAAGTTGATAGCGGCATTAATAAAGGAAACAGTCCGCCCGTGTTCAAGTTATATGGTCAAAATTATCACTACATAGGTAATTTGATACCACCAGAAGGAAAGCCTCCAAAATTCGCATAACTTTATATTTATGATACTGAACATGAAATACAAAACAGAATGTGTTGCATTAAGTAAGTATGTACAAGAAAAAATAAAAAACATCTTTTTTCACCCATAAATTAAGAAAATATATTGCTAATAACTTTTCTTTTTTGTCATCTTGTAGCAAAGATCCATGTAAAAGCAATTTGCATGAAGAAATTGTGAATGACTTGAAGAGTATACTTGATGACCAAAATATTATCGTGAAGTCGTTTAGAATGGTATGAGATTCTTTCCATCAAAATGTAGAAAGTAATGTCAATCTCAAACTTATTGGAAGGCGAAAATCGATGGCGGATGTTATGACCTTCCATAAAAGGATGATGTCAATGTTATTGGTGATGGTGATTTTGATACTATGGCCGTGATAGGGATATTGTTGTCGAGACACGCCTTGATTGCTAAAAAGGATTACGGAATTGAACCCTTCGTGACTTAGGTTGCATACCCATTGATTTTCTTATTTGGTCAAGATGGTTATAGAAGATATTTTACTACTCGATGTTGATTCAGTCAATTGATGATGGTCATTACATGTTGAGTATGAGAGAATTTTTGCCTATAGAATTCATAAAAGAGATCAGATCACCAAACTTTTTTTTCTTTAAGGAGGCTATTTCAACAATTTCTCGGTGGATGCTTTTACAATGGTTGAAGCTGGTCATTTAACTTACATAAGAACTCATCAAAAACAACCGAAATGTTAAATGTACAACGGTTTGACGGATGCTCTATTGACGGTGAAAGGGATCCTGCGTCACGTGGCAAGCGAATTTGTTTGCCATCTAGCTATACCAGAAGTGCTCGATGTATGATTCAAATTATCACGATGCAAGGGGCATATGCAGATTTTTCGGATATCCTAATCTTTTAATTACCTTCACATGTAATCCGAAGTGGCCTGAGATAGTTCGATTTCTACACACAAAGGGTTTGCAACCTGAAGATAGACCAGATATCATGTGCATAATTTTTAATGCTAAGTTGAATGTTCTCATGAATGATCTTCGACATAAGAAAATATTTGGTATAGTGAGAGCAGGTACTTCTTAATCTCAACTATACTTAGCTTTTCTTTAAATTTCATTATATATATTAAAATGTTATATTTGTACATTTTCAATAAAAAAAAATTATACTGATAGTAAAATATTTTTCCAGTTATTTATACAATTGAGTGGCAAAATGTGGTTTACCCCATATTCACATCATCCTTTGGTTGGAAAATGATGGTACTCATCCTACGGTAGAAAGAATTTATAATATCATTTCTGTTGAGATTCCAGATGAGTCTACTGATCCCCATTATTATGCGGCAATACAAGAGTTAATGTTGCAGGGTCCTTGTGGCAAAGCTTGATCGAACTCTCCATGCATGGTTGAGGGCCGATGCAGTAAATATTTTCCAAAAAAGTTTTTTGAGAAAACGATTATTGATGAAGATGGGTATCCGGGATATAAGCGTCAAACAACGGACGAACAATAGTTGTTAAGGAACACATCTTGACAACATGTATATTGTCCCTCACAATGGTCATTGTTGATGACTCATGGGGCTCACATTAATGTTGAATGGTGCAATCAATCTCGATCGATCAAATATATTTGCAAGTACGTAAGTAAAGATCATAATAGTTCTGCCAAGTTTTGTCAAAGTGTTGATGTTGATGCGGTGAAAAAAATGTTGATGTGATACAAAATTACTTGGATTGCCGGTATATATCACCTTGTGAGGCTGCGTGGAGGTTGTTGGGTTATGATATCCATTATAGGAACTCTTACATTTGAAAGATTATCATTTCATGCGGAGGGTGAACAAAACATAGTTTTCGATGATAATGATGAGATTGATGAAGTAGTTGATCGTCCAACATCAAGAGAAAGTATGTTCACTTTGCGTGGTTGGATCTGAAACAAGAAATATAAAGGATATAACAAGGCAATTGACATATGCCGAGTTTCCTACGAAGTTTGTTTGGATGAGGAAGAAGAAAGTGGCGACCCAAGGGCACGTGGGTTTAAAAATAGGCCGCATATTTTTTTGTTGCACGGCCAAGGAGAGTTGTATTACTTGAGATTTTTTTAAATATTCTTAGGGGAGCCAACTTTTTATGCGGATATAAGGACGTTGATGGTCATGAGTATCCATCTTTTAGAGATGCTTGCTATGCTCTATGATTGCTTGATGATGATAAGGAATATGCGATGGTATCGTTGAAGCAAGCTAATGGGGATACCTATCGGTTGAGAAGCCTATTTGTGACATTGTTGATGTTTGGATCTCTTTCTCGACACAGTATATATGGGAAAGTTGCTTAGATATTTTGTACGAAGACATTATCTATATGCAAAAACGAGTTTTAGAACATCAAGGTAAATTTTATTAATGCTATTACAATTATAATTTTATAAATTTTAATGCATATTTAAGTCATTTTACAACTAATAATTATATAATTATATTATTTTTTGTAAATATACTAGGCTTACAACTTAGTGCGGAAGAAATAAAAAATTCACCCTTCGGAGATTGAAAATATATTGTGAAACGAGGTAAAAGTCTTAAAAGATTTCCCAACTATGCCCTATCCTTATGATTATTATTCCTCAATGTTCAACAATCGTTTAATATTGGCTGAAATGAACTATGATAGAGACTTATTAGCGGAAAAATGCAATAAGTTATTGGGATCATGTACGAATGAGCAGAAACATGCATATGATACAATCATGGAGTGTGTTGAAAGGCAGTAATGAAGGGAGTTTTTTTCTTGTATGGTCTGTTGGTACGAGGTAAAAAAATTATGGAGGATTCTTTCGGTTTCTTTAAGATCAAAAGGTGATATAGTTTTGAATATGGCATCGGTGGAATATCATCTCTTTTGCCCAATGGTCGGCCCCGGTTATTATAGATTCGCCATTCCATTAATTTTGCACGAGGATTCAACATGCAACATAAAACAGGGTAGCCCACTTGCTGAGCTCATGATCAGAACCAAGCTTATCATTTGGGACGAGGCAAAAATGGTTCATAAGCACTGTTTTGAAGCCCTTGATAGATCTTTACGAGATATAATGCGGTTCAAGAATCCTGATAGTTTGAATCAACCATTCGGGGGCAAAATAATTGTTATGGGTAGAGATTTTTGTCAGATCCTCCCGGTGATTCCAAAAGGTACCAGGCAAGATATTGTGATGGCGACAATCAATTCATCACATTTATGGTCGCATTGTAAGGTTTTGAGGCTTACAAAAAATATGCGACTTAAAGCTATCGAGAATGATCCAAGTGGATTTGAGCTTAAAAATTATGCGAATGGATTTTAATTATTGGAGATGGGACTTATGGGGACGATAATGATGGTGTTGCAAGTATAAAAGTTCACGATGACCTTCTCGTGTATTCATCGACAATTTGGTAAAAGTTATTGTTGATAGTACATATCCTTCATTTACTGATCATTTTGATGATGTTGGTTATTTAAAAGGAAAAGCCATACTTGCACCAACTCTTGATGATGTGGAGAAAATAAATGAGTACATGGTCTCTCACAATCACTCAGATGCTAAAACTTATCTGAGTTCAAACTCAATTTGTAGATCCGAGAATAGTTCCAGGTTTTTCGACATGCATTTAACCGAGTTTTTATACGATAAACGCTTCGGAGTTTGGCAAATCATTGTCTTAAAGTTGGCGTTCTAGTGAAGTTATTAAGGAACATCGACCATAATGCGAGTTTGTGCAATGAAATGAGGTTAATTATTACAAGGCTCTGGCATTCAGCATGTAGTGGAAGCAAAAAATTTAAGCTGCAGTAATGTTGGAAAAAAAGTTTTTGTCCTGAGAATGTCGTTGACTCCATCAGATCTACGTTTACCATTCAAATTTCCAAAGAAGACAATTCCCGTTGGTTGTATTATATGCAATGACTATATATTAACAATAAGTAAAGGTTAATCACTCACTCATGTTGGGCTGTTTCTGAAAAGACTTGTTTTTAGTTATGATAAATTGTATGTTGCTTTGTTCAGGGTAATTAATCGTAATGGTTTGAAGATTTTGATGTGTGACGGAAACTAAAAAATTGTGGATGAAATAACTAATGTTGTTTATAAAGAAATATTTCAAAACTTGAAAATTTGCTTGATAATGTCATTATATATTTTTGTTGAACGCATCAAATTTCAAAGTGTTTTACAAATTAGTTGTTATATAGTTCTAGTACTTTTCTTTATTTTGTTTCTTTAATTTGTCTACTTTTTTTTGATCGTTTGTTTAACGTACAGGTGTATCACTGGTTTTTCCCTAACAAACATTTCCACTTTGAACTAACTCAACCACACACTTAACCATTTACACACTAAGCGGTCCGTTTGGTAAAGCGAAATTTAAGCTCTGAAAATGTAGAGCCGAAAATATAGAGCCGAAATTATTAAGTTCTTTGAATTTTAAGAGTTCGGTTGTTTAGTAATGGCAAATCACTTATATCTGAATTTATTTAAAGTTTGAATTTAACATTCAAAAAATTATTTTAATAATCTTAATTAGTGTATAATAAAATAAAGTCTTCAACATGTACGTCGATTTTTTTTCCAAAATATTGCTTTTTAAAAATTTAAATACCAATTAACATTGTTAAAAACATATGTACCAAACTAACACTTTCAAGTTTGATTCAGAATTGGTAATTCGGCATTACCAATTCGGAATTACTTTTTTTTACAAAATCGAATTAACAAAATAATAATTTCGGAAATTCAATTCGAAAATTGGTAATTTTTAATTCATTTTTTTTTTACAAACTCTGAAAATCTTGGATTTTGCGAAATTGAAATTCGGAATTACCATTCTTGGATTCATTTAAATTGAAATCCGAGATTACCATTGCCTGATTCAATTGAAATAAAGAGAGAGATAGCGTTTCTTCAGAAGAAGAAGAGAGAGAGAAAGAGGGAAAGGAAGAAAGAAAGAGAAAGAAAGAGAAAGAAGAGTAAGAGAAGGATTCATCGAGAAAGAAAGGAGGAGAAGAAGAGAAAGAGAAAGAGAATGATTCAAGGAAAAAAATTTTGAGAGGAAGAAGAAGAGAGGAAATTTCTCAAAATTGCAAGGTTAGTCTTCTTTCTTCTTTTTCTTTGTTTTGAGTTCTTAATTTTAGCCATATAAATTTTTCTAAGAGTTTATTTGTGCATTTTTATATAATTTGTTGTTAAAACTATTATGATTTATGTACCTTGATTGTCAATGAATTAAACAATTGTAATGCAATTTTAGCCTAGTTAGGATTTTCTTAAGTTAGGTTTAAAATCAAGTGCTTGTTAGAATTCATGTCATGAACATTATCAACTAAATTCATCTTCACATATAATTGTAAGCTACTCAACCCACCAAACTCGAGCGTAAACATCAAACATGACTTCCATACCCATATCATTTAGTCGATTACAAATGGAATGTAATTTGCAAACCCCGGAGCGACAAGACGAGGATATCTACGAAGTAACTTGCAACCGAACATTAGCTCGATCTACCCCAATTTTCTTAGCTAACTTCTTAATCAACTTCTTATACCCCTCCCACCAGGCAGTTTTAGCCTAAGTGCGCATTTTGGTCCCCTTTCAAAATATTCACCTTCAAACGGGTGTTCATCAAATCTCCTCCCAATAACACATGAAAACGAAGTGAAACTCCATTCATATTTATTCCTAAAAATTGAAATTTTTTTATCAAAAACCTAAATTACAGCTCAATATCACTACATTTACAAAAAACCACAAATAAACACTAATTTTAAATTTCAAACACAAATTAAGAGGGATTAAAGTGTACCTTCTTCTTTTTTTGGTTCTTCCTTTGTTGGGCTTTGGGGTTACAAACGCAGCGAAGAACTTCACAGAAATAACTAATCAAAATCCTAGCCACTATAGATTCGGGTTTCTAAGCAAGCGAAAGAGATTAGAAAAAACATGAAATAGAATTATGCATACCTTGAATGTGCGCACTTTGGTTTGTCCAAAATAGATCTCAAAATTCAGAAGCCTAAAATTTTGATATCGAAATTTTCTATCTTCCTTGTTCAGCCTTGGTGATGTAATCAACAATGGAGATCTTCTAAGCTTTAGGAGATAAAGAAACCCTCCCTCTAATGGTGATCCACACTGAACGAACCAAGAACTCTTCTTGTTTGGATTGCTAGATGATCCTTTTCCGATTATTGAAAGTGTTTTCAATAATCAATGGCCGAATATGAAATTAATTTAGGTGTATTTTGATCTTTGATTCTCAATCAAAATCAATGATTTTGTGTTTCTAAAACCCAAAAAATTGTGTGCCTACAGCTTTGTCTTGAGCGAAGGTCTGTATTTATACTTTGGTAAGTAACCCTAACAACTAGGGAAAAGACTCCTTTCCCAAGCTAAACGGACTCTCGGCGTAGCCATGCTATGCACCTGTGCCAAGGTACATTAAAGCACGCTTCAAGTGCAACTTTTGCGCAACCGCTCCAAGTTCAACGCACGGCCGCTCCGGCCGGCAACTCTTGTACGGCGCGCTCCCAACTATAGCGCACCTGGCCGCAATGCACACCTTAGATCCCAGAATTCCAATTTTCGGCGAGATCAAATTCGATTCTTTGTCACATGTGACTCAAAATGAATTATATTATGTTGGTAAATAGTCAAAACATGCCAACATGGCCTCACAAGATTAAGTGGTTTCTAGCAAACCAAATTATATCTTCCCAATTAATATAATATCAAAGCTTGATTCCTCGATAGATCAAATGTCACCGTCCCTTTGTCGATAATCTCGAATTGAAACATGATAAATGATTACATGTCGACTTTCATTTCGTTGATAGCACTACGATCCCGAATAATTATTAATCTAAATGCGACGATCTCTATCAAGCTCGACTTTGAGTATGGCCACACATTTCATGTATTCGTCGAGGGAGCTTGGAAACATCTCTCTCGGCGAGAGAACAGGGTCCATCTTGACTTATCATTCTTCCCTACAAGAAATCAATCGTGCGGCTATAACCCACTGTTCTTATCCGATCAGGTAGTGTTGGACTATATCAAATATAATGTTCATCATGTGGAAGAGCGATGACTATTTCGAGGTTCAACGTTCAATGACACGACTATCATGAGATTTGTCATGACAAGCTGATCATGTCATAAATCTCATAAGTAGTGCGTAATGTCGATACTTGTTCTACAGCAAGTATCATCGAGACAAGCTGTAATGTGTATCTCCACGTGCACCTGTCGCTCCGTGTTCATCCATTACCAACTTAGACTGGTTGTTCGTAACAACTAGGGGCGCATTTCAACTATAATAAACATGCAAACATATAGTGAACCAAATAGACTTCTACTACATAATAAATGATAAAGGTGATGCATCTTGATTCAAGTTAAGCATGCTTATAGCACAGAAGCGTCACATACCGACACTTCTTATGCTCAGTTACCTGAATTTTACGGATTTTTTTGATAAAGATCCACCTTCCTTCTCTTCTTTTTCTTCTTCCTTATTTTCTTCTTCTTCTTCTTGGAATGGTTTTTTGCGTTTGTCATTTGTTTCTGGTATTAGAGAGAAGGGATAAAAATTACATTGTGTAATCAGGAATTAGCAAGGTCGGAATTTGAAGTCGAAAATATTATTTTCTTAATTAATTTTGCAAAAAAAAAAAAAAAAAAGCATTCCAGAATTGGTAATTTCGGATTACATTGACACAGATTACTCAATAGAAAATTAATTTTCCGAAATGTATTTTGTTAATTCGGTTTTATCAAAAAAAAAAAAAAAAGTAATTCCGAAATTGGTGTGTGGGACCACATTATTGGAATTACCAATTCGGAAGATCTTTTGAGAATGGGCCAGTTTTGGTGCATAAGTTTTTAACAATGTTAATTTGGTATTTAAATTTTTAAAAAGCAATATTTTGAACTGAAAAATACATGCACGTCACTATTATTATGGTAGATTATATTTTATAATATTTAAATATTTTTTATTAGTACTTTCTTTGACACATAATAAAATTTATGTTGTTAATTATTTTGATAAATTCTGACTAAGCACTGACAAAAAATGAGGCAAATGGTGGTATGATATTCCTGTAAAATATTATTAATATCAATAGTTTAATATAAATAAGAGTATATTTGAATGCTAGATCAAATATAATTTATATGAAAGAGACAAAATATTTAAACAACAGAAGATATCATTTAATATATAAATAAAATATATGTCCCCCACCATGTTTGTATTTTTAATTTTGAATTATTAACTAAAATCACAGGAATTACAAATCTTCTTTTGCCATAAAAAATATATATATATATATATATATATATATATATATATGTATATATATATATATATATATATACATATATATATATATATATATATATATATATATAAATAAAATAGTTCGACGAATAGATTTGAACTCATTACATTTTTAACTCTTTTCTTCTCCCTGTAATATGCTTAAGCTACTCATTTTCAACATAAAATGTACTGGCCTTTTTTAAGACAATCTTAATAATTAAGTGATTGCAATTTACTGCTACCAAGCATGCTTAACTTTTTAATCTCTTAAACTGTCTGCAAAGTAAGAACTTAGTGGTGTTACCAAACAGAAGCCCTAAACTAACATGTCAAACAGTACCCCTGCCTCCATATTGAGCCATGGCATTTATAGAATTACTTATAACAGATGTTGGGTTTTTCCCCTCCTAGTTGATTAAAAAAAGCCCCATCTTATTTTATGTTTTTTTATTTTATTTTGGCCCAAACTTTACCCATTTACTTAGCCCATTAGATTAGTAATATTAGGAGAGTATTATTCTTTACTGTTTTTATTTGGCTAACACGTGAGAAAAACAGCTTCGCAAGAACACATAGGTAAAAACAGATTTTCCTAAAGCCATATTCCTTCAGCGCAGCAGTTTTCTTTTCACGATTTCCGCTTCGTTTGTGGTCCGATCGGGGTGATTTTTCGCCTGGTTCTTCGTAAGAGATAGAGCTTCGATCCTACTGGCTTTGATCGAGTTTCTCAGATCTCTAGACAGGTGATTTTCTGGTTCGAATTTGCTGCAGATTGTGGAGTTTTTGTTGGACTGTTTTTGCTGTTTTGGTTTAGATCAAGTTTATTGTTCTTGATCATTATTTGGGTTGTGCTCTCTTGTACCGAACCTTTATTTACATAGTAGTGGATCTTCTGGACTTGGTCCCGGGGTTTTTACTTCTCGATTTGAGAAGGTTTTCCTCGTTAACAATTCTCGGTGTCGTTATTGCTTTTGGTTAGTGTTTATTCGTTGCTTGGGTATTATTATTTCTGCGATATTAGTATTATCTGCTACTACTAAGTTAACACAAGTAGAGAAAGTTTATTTCGCATTGTTACTTTCTCATCAAAGTGGTATCAGAGCCCTTGGTTTTGTGGTTTATTGACTTGTGTTGAACAATGGAGGTTAATACGAGTAGAATGATTAATTTGAATGGTTCAAATTATCAGGTTGTAAATCGAAGATGGAGGATCTTCTTTATGTGAAGGGATTTCACCAACTTTGTTTTGTTCGGAAAAACCGAGGTAAAAGTGATGATGATTGGGCTTTGTTGCAGAGCAAGTTTGTGGGTATATCGGACGGTGGGTAGATGATAATGTGTTGAACCATGTCGGTACGAGATACACATGCCCGTACTGTGGACTAAGCTTGAACAGGTTGTATGCCGGAAGGCAGAAATAGTAAATTGTTTTTGATGAAACAATTGATTGGTTTGAGTACGAGAGATGGGGCTGCGATGACGAATCACTTGAACACTTTTCGAGGGAGTTATGAATCGGCTATCAGAGATGGGTATAAAGTTTGATGAAGAGATAAAAGGTTTATGGCTTCTTGGTACGTTACGAGATTAAGCTGGGAGACTTTTAGAACTTCTTTGTCAAACTACACTTTTTGATGGTATTATTTCTATGAAAATCGCTAAAGGTAGTGTTCTAAATGAAGGATTGCTGAAGGAAATCGCGGGGCTCCGGTTCACGGGCGGATGCCTTAGTTCCATTGAAGACGGGGAAGAAATAGACAGAGGGTCGGAATAACAACAGCGGGGCGAGAGATCGGTCGAAAACGAAGCAAGTCAAGGGTAGATATGCGAGATAAAGAGTGTGATCCTTTGTGGTAGAAAGGAGCATATTAAGAGGTTTTGCTTTCGGTTGAAAAAGGAGAATAGGAAGCTCGAGAGATAGAGATGGTAATAAAGATGATAACAATGATGGAGATCGAGTTCTTTGCGGCCATTTGAAGATTTTCTTCTTGTCTATGATGATGAGAGCATTAATTTCATGAGCGATGAGGTAAGTTGGGTAATAGACGGTGGTGCTTCTATTCATGCCACCTCCACCATTTTAGATTTCTTTACATCCTACGCACGGTGAGTATGGGTACGGTAAGATGGGAAACGGTAATTTGGCAAAAATTGTTGGAATTGGTAATGTTTGCCTTGAAACGGAAGTTGGCATGAAACTAGTTCTCGGGGATGTGAGGCATGTTCCGGATCTTCGTCGAATTTGTTATCTGCGGGTAGACTCGATGATGATGGTTTTTGTAATACTTTTGGTAGTGGTCGTGGAAACTTACCGGAGGTTGATGATTGTGGCAAAAGGTAAGAAGCATTCTACCTTATATTCCATGCGAGGCAAAAGTATGCAAAGGCGGTGTTAATATTGCGAGTACGAGGTTGCGGTTGAGCTTTGGCACAAGCGACTTAGCCGTATGAGTGAAAAGGGAATGGAAAAATTGGCTAACAAGAAACTTCTTTACGGGGTGAAAAATATGCGGTTGAAGAGGTGTTCTCATTGCTTAGCGAGGTAAGCGGAACGAGTTTCTTTTAAGAGTCGCCCTCCTTCTAGAAAGCGTAATTTACTTGATCTTGTATACTACGATGTGTGTGGTCAGAGTGAAAACTAGAACACTCGGTGGTTCTCTTTATTTTGTGACTTTCATTGATGATCACTCTAGAAAGTTGTGGGTTTATACCTTAAGTACTAAAGATCAAGTGTTAAATGTGTTCAAAGAATTTCATGCTTGTTGAGAGAGAAACGAGGAGAAAGCTTAAATGTATCCTTACGAACGGATAATGGGGGTGAGTATTTAGGTCCGTTCCATAGATCTGCACCCAGCGGCGGGGTATTCGACATCAAAAGACACCTCAGAAGACACCGCGGTTGAATGGTATTGCGAAAGAATGAACGGGGACACTAGTGGAAAGGGTCGAGTGTTTACTTTCTCATGCGGGGCTTCAAGAACTTTTGGGGTGAGGCTTTGAGTACAGAGTTGTTCATGTCTTGAATAAGTCACCTTGTGTTCGGCTGAATTTTGAAGTACCGAGAAAAGGTTTGGACGAGGTAAAGATGTATCGTATGATCATTTGCGTGTTTTTTTGGGTGTAAGAGCATTTGTGCGCTATACCTAAGGATGAAGCGGTCCAAACTTGATATGAAGACACGCCGGTGCATTTTTGTAGGCTATGGTTTTGATGATTTTGGCTACAAGCTTTATGATCCGATTGCAAAGAAGATTATTAGAAGCGAGAGATGTAGTTTTTATGGAAGATCGAGACTATAGCGAGACATTGATAAAGCGAAGGTGTCATATGGCAGCGGTGATTTAATTGATTGGGATCGGTTCCTTTAGGCGATGCAGGCGGAGTTGAAATGATTTTCATGATCATACTACGGGATACAAATGAAGCGAGACTCCTATGCGGATTGATGATCGGCCGCGGCGACAGCGAGAAAAGCGGCGGCGACGGAGCCGCGGCCCAATTGAAGTCCCACTGCGGTGAAGTTATTCCTCCTAGAAGGTCAGTAGAGATCGGCGGCCTTCTAGCGGTATCACATTGCGATTATGTGTTATTGGTGATGGGGAGAACACAGTGTTATCGGGAGGCTATAGCACGTAGGGGACAAGGATAAATGGGGAGAATGCCATGCAAGAAGAGATGAAATCTTTGCATGACAATCATACTTTTGAGCTAGTGAAGCTACTGGGGTAGAGAGCACTCAAGAACAAGTGGGTATACGGATTGAAGGCGAAGAAAATAATTCGCATCCAGTACAAGGCAAGATTGGTTGTGAAGGGTTTCGAGTCGAGAAAGAGGGGATAGATTTTGGAGAGATTTTCTCACCGAGTTGTGAAGATGTCATCTATTCGAGTTGTTCTTGGTTTAGGTTTGCTAGTATGGACTTGGAGATTGAAGCGGTTGGATGTTAAGACCGCTTTTCTACATGGAGATTTAGAGGAAGAAATTTTCATGGAGCGGCCGAGAGGGTTTCGAGGTAAAGGGAAAAGAAAACCTAGTACGCAAGTTGAAGAAAAGCTTATATGGGTTGAAACGAGGCTCCAAGACAATGGTACAAGAAGTTTGAGTCATTCGTAGGGACGCACAAATATACCGGGACGGCTTCGACCCTTGTGTTTTTGTCAAGAAATTTCTGATAATGATTTTATAATTTTTCTTGTTATATGTTGATGACATGTTGCTTGTTGGTCGGATATCAAGAAAATTGACAAGTTGAAGAAAGGAGCTTAATAAGTCTTTTGCTATGAAGGATTTGGGTCGACAAAACAAATTCTTGGCATGAGAATTAGCGAGACGAAAGAAAAGAAAGAAGGCGTGGTTATCTCGAGAGGTATATATTGAAAGTGCTTGAAAGGTTCAAGATGGATAAGGCGAAGCCCGTTGGTACTCCGCTTGCTAGTCACTTCCAAGTTGAATTCGAGAAGCGGTGTCCCTCAAGTGATGAACGAAGCGGGAAATGGAACAGGGTTCCGTATGCTTCGAGTTGGTAGTTTGATGTATGCGATAGTATGTACAAGACCGAGATTTAGCTCATGCGGTTGGTATTGTTAGCGGTATCTCACTAATCACAGTAGAGAACATTGGGCGGCGGTAAAGTGGATTTTCGAGGTATCTTAGAGGCACTTCCAAGTTGTGTATTTGTTATGGAGATGGCAAGCCAGTTTTAGAAGCTTTCACGAGATTCGAGATATGGCTCGTGATTCGAGATACAAGGAAGTCTATATCGGGGTACTTGGTCACATTTGCGGGGAGCGGTGGCATGGCAGTCAAGGTTGCAGAAGTGTGTTTCACTATCTACCACGGAAGCAGAGTTTATTGCAACAACGGAAGCTTCGAAAGAGATGTTGTGGATGAAGCGGTTTACTCAAGAAATTGGGTGTATGCAAGAGAGGTATGTGGTATTTTGTGATAGTTAAAGTGCTATTCACCTTGCTAAAAATTCTAGCTTTCATTCAAAGTCGAAGCATATTGATGTTCGATATCACTGGATTCGTGATACTTTGGAATCGAAGTTGCTACACCTTGAAAAGGTTCACACGGACTGGAATGGGTCAGACATGATGACTAAGAGTTTGCCAAAGAAGAAGCATGATACCTGCTGCGAGATCGCAGGTATGATGGGATTCTCGACATAATCAACATTGTCGGGAGGGAGAGTTTGTTGGGTTTTTTTCCCTCCTAGTTGATTAAAAAAAGCCCATCTTATTTTATGTTTTTTATTTTATTTTTGGCCCAAACTTTACCCATTTACTTAGCCCATTAGATTAGTAATATTAGGGTATTATTACTGTTTTTATTTGGCTAAGACGTGAGAAAAACAGCCGCAAGAACACATAGGTAAAAACAGATTTTCGAGTACAACACTCCTTCAGCGCAGCAGTTTTCTTTTCACGATTTCCGCTTCGTTTGTGGTCCGATAGGGGTGATTTTTTCGCCTGGTTCTTCGTAAGAGATAGAGCTTCGATCCTACTGGCTTTGATCGAGTTTCTCAGATCTCTAGACAGGTGATTTTCTGGTTCGAATTTGCTGCAGATTGTGGAGTTTTTGTTGGACTGTTTTTGCTGTTTTGGTTTAGATCAAGTTTATTGTTCTTGATCATTATTTGGGTTGTGCTCTCTTGTACCGAACCTTTATTTACGTAGTAGTGGATTTTCTGGACTTGGTCCCGGGGTTTTTACTTCTCGATTTGAGAAGGTTTTCCTCGTTAACAATTCTCGGTGTCGTTATTGCTTTTGGTTATTGTTTATTCGTTGCTTGGGTATTATTATTTCTGCGATATTAGTATTATCTGCTACTACTAAGTTAACACAAGTAGAGAAAGTTTATTCCGCAT
>JAFEMH010006926.1:0-108345 GCA_022495995.1 Adenophora triphylla var. japonica
TATTAGGATGAACTAACCCCATAATTAAAAGAAAATTAAAGATTTTGCATAAAGATCAAATAAGGGCTACAACCAATTGCTAGAACTAAAAAGATATTGATAGCCACTCATATTCAGGATTGACATCACCAAATATGGAATAACAATAACAGATCAAACACTGAAAAAATTGCAAAAACTTTGGAAAATCCTGTGAATAATTCAATCCTTCAAAAACCTAGGCAAGAAAATAAAATCAAAGGTATCTTCAACAAGCCTTCTAAGGGGAGTATATATACTCCCTAATTAAGTCCTACCCTACTTAGGAAACAAAAAAGAAATAAACTGCATGAAAATCTGCTCCAAAATCCATGCTTACGTCACAATATACAGTGTCTTGGCACGAGTCAGCTAATTAGCACTGAGTCAGCCCTTCAATCAAGTCATGATCACGACTCGTGCAGCTGGGGCCTCCAACTCATTCTGACTATAATTGCTGGATTTGTGGCTTTTCTGGCTTCCACTCGTGCTCACGAGTCGTGCTCCTCGCAAATGTCAGTTTCCGATCGCTCCTCTTAATTTGTGCCTTGGTTGCCACTCATTCTCCATTCGTGCCACGGCCCTCTTCATTCGTGCTTTATTCTGGGCCCACTCAGTGCCTGAAAAGGGTAAAATCTTCATCTTTGACTCCACTTTGACCGACCTTCATCCCTTGACCGTGTTTGACCCTCGAGCTCGAACCTTGGCCATTTTGTTGCCCTTTTTCATCGACAAATAACTTGCACTCTTCGGCCCATGATCAATTACAAGAAAAAGACAAAACTACCCTCAAAGTGTATCTTTTCTCACAAAAACCTCACATAACGTAATATCACTCAAATAACATCAAAACTCGACTAAATACATAAAAAGTCAATGTAAATAATCCGGAAACATCGGTAAATGATATGTATAAAAATCACTCATCAATCCATTTATAGGTAGTCTCCCTTTTATTTTACCGCTACTATCCCTGCTATTATGTTCAACGTAGGAGATTTTGCTATATACGCCCGCTTCCTAAAATTTTTCACCTAAATGTCGTCAAGAAAATCATTAAGTATGTGTCTAGGACAAGTGAATTAGGGATCTGGGTCTACCAAAGACACTAATATCAACTTATTGGTTTTGAGCGACTACGATTGGACAGGGGATATAGATGACAGGAAGAGCACTAGCTGGGGGCTGTTTTTTCTTGGGTAATAATATTGTGTCTGGGTACGACCGCAAGCAAAATTGTGTCCCTCTCGATCGCCGAATCGAGTATGCAAAGCAAATGGAGTTGTCAGTTCTCATAATTAATATGGTTGAAACATATGTTTGATGACTATGGTCCTGATAGCAATATCTCGACCATGTATCGTGACAATTTGAGTGCTATTAATATTTCCAAAAACCCCGTACAACACCTCACGCACTAAACACATTGATATCCGCTATCACTTTTTGAGAGATTTAGTAGAAAAGGACTTGATCCAAATAGAGTATATTGATACTAAACATCAACTTGCTGATATTTTGACCAAAGGCTTAGGACTACGAGAGACTTCCTCAAGTTTGAAAAAATCTCTTGGTTTATGTTTTCTATAAATCTGTTAGTTTCAAGTGTTACGTCGGTGTTGCCAACACTGACAAGAACACTTGTGTATTTGTTGTATATTTTTATTTAAAAAAATAAATTATATTTTGTCTAATCTCAAATGGGGGCATTTTACTTACGATTTTTTTTGTTCTATTATGCGTACATTCTTAAGGTTAACATTTTTTTTAAAAAATACCCCTTTGTGCTTAAAGTGACAAAGTCACTTATATTGTGTTGATATTGAAAAAGGCAAAGCTTGTTAAAATACTCTCTCAAAGTAACTCTGTAGGGCACGACGTTCTCTACGACGATGTTTCCTTGCCAAAACGGGAGTATAATGTAGTTGTTTTATACTAAGTATTAGGGACATGGAGCTCACTACTACAAAGGTGCAGACCCTACTTTGAAAGGTATAAAACTTACTACATATAGCCATTTTACACATTTATAAAAAACTCTTCGGAGGCACGGGAGCTTTCCGCTTACTATGATACTTCCTTGTAAACAAAGAATGTGTAAAGCTTAAGCTTAAAAAATTGCCTAAGGAATTATAAGATATACTCCCTCCGGGTCCCGCATAATATTAGCACAAACACTTGTTTGCGCAAGGGAATTAAGGAATAAGGGATATTTTAATAAAATGTTGTGAGTGTAAAAAAATGAGTGGAGAGAGAATGAGTGGAGGGTGTAATAAATTATAATGGTGTTGTGAGTATTAAAATAATGTAGGAGAGAGAATGAGTGGGGTTGGGTGAATATTTTATTAATATAAAGTTTCCTTTTTGGGAGTGTGCGAATATTAGCGGGACGCCCAAAAAGAAAAGTGTGCTAATATTAGCGGGACGGAGGGAGTATATGCTAAAAAAGTATCAAGGGGATTTTATTCAAAATGTTGCCTTGTGTGTCACGCAACATTGCTAGTAACACATTAGTAGATGCTACATTAATTTTTCATTTCTAATTTTTGCTTTTGTTAATTAAATTTTGAATTTTCAAAAGTCTATTTTCTTATATTTAGAGTTTGTGAAATTTAAAAGGTTTTTAGCAAAAATATTTATTTTTGTCTAACTAATTGTAATTTAAAAATATCTATTTTTTAAAATTCATTATTTTGAATTTTGAAAAACTCAATTTTATGGATATTGCTAAAATTATTTTTAGTTATTATATTTTTGAAAAATGAAAAAAAAATTAAAAAAATGTTTTTTTTTTCAAAATGGCGGATAACAGTGGGTTGAGTTTGTTGGATTTTTGAGGGATAAAAGGGATTTTATTTGATTTGAACTTGTCAAATCAAATTAAAACCCTTCCTATTTACTCATTAAACCCTCCTCCTCACTAAACCCTCTCTCTCTCTCTCTTCTTGTCTCTCTCTCTCTAGGCGAAACCAAACCCTTCCCCTGTTCCCCCTTCTTCCTCGTTTTTTCCTTCGATTTTCATGGCAAGTCCCAAAAATTCTTCCCAAATTTCTTCCCCCATGGAGATCTCACCACTCGCCCCTTCGAGTGTCGCCTCCAATGTCGCCGTTTCTATGGAGATATCCCCTGCGACACTTTCGGCCACACCCACAACATCACCATCTTTAGACATTGTTGTCTATAATCCTCCTCAAATTCTCATACCTATAAGCCTTCCAGAAGCTACCCCATCTGTTGAACTCACCTTCGCCCCTCAAAAGAAAACCAAGAAACGAAAGGCGGTTGATGCTTCTACGTCATTTCGAGATGGAGTTCGTCGTCAGTCAGAAAGGATCAAGACGTTGTTCAAGTCCAAAATTCCTTCCAACACAGCTGATGATCCTGTCAATGTGGAGGATAGCTCAAGTTCATCGCTCAACATTTCGTCCGAGGACAATTCGGACCCAATCTTCAAAGAGACCAAGGTGCCCTCATCACCTTCTGATGAGGATGAGGAAGCATGGATGGAGGATGAAGAAACTCTAGCTCAAGCCCAGTCCCGGATTGCCAAGAAACAGAAACTTCAGTCCAGTGTTGCCCCAAGTGTTGCCAATCCAATGGCAACACCTGAGACAACACCGGCTGCCAAGACCAAAGCTCAGTCAAGTTCACCCTCATATTCTCCTATTTCCTGGCCAGAGGTAACCACTCCTACTCCCTCTCAAGATTCAAAATTTGAATATGAGTCTTTTGGATATTATGAACGCCCATTTCTTTTCGAGGAATTTTATAGTGAATCCAACTTAGATAAGTGGGTTCAAGATTTTGAGAAAAAGATTCTGAATTAAAGGAATATGTTTGTGACTCAGTTCAAGGAGTTAGAAGTGTACCAATTTTTGAAGGACATAAACTTTTTACCTACGGTTGTGAAAGTGTTCGATTATATTGAAAGTGTGGTTAGGAATTTTTATGCTCATCTTAGGAAGGATATTGATGATAGGAATACCCCTCACTATGGAAAGATTTTTGTTAGGGGCAATATTTATGATTTTAATCCCTTGATCATCAACAAATCATTCGGCCTCCCTAATATTGAAGATGAGAGTTTGGACGTTGAACCGAATTCCTTAGCCAACTTTTTTACTGGAGGGAGAGTCACTGTTTGGAGTGAACACTTTAAATCTACCCACCTTACTTCTCGTTTAGTGTGCTTAACAAAATTTGTATAACAAATTGGCTCCCTGCGGCTAATGAAAACACGGTGACATTTGAGCAAGCCACCTTGTTATACAAATTAGGTAAGAAATAGAGAGTCAACTTTGGAAGGCTGGTATTTGTTCACCTTTCTGCATGGGCCAAGAAAAGAAAAACCTCCTCCTTCATTTTTCCTTCCCTTATTTTCAATGTTCTCTTGTACCAAAACCTCAAGCCTTGGAATGCCGATAATAACTCTGAGAAGCCTGTATATTACAGAATTAGCAAACATTTTATAGAAGGTGATAGGCACAGAGATTTTCCATGGGTTTTGGTTACAGATGCTCCTCCTTTGGCTGCCCCTGCTACAAGTGTCGCCCTTGAAATTGGCAGCACTTCAGGCAACACTGCACCTGTGATGATAGATGCTTTCATGGTTCTTAATTTTTTCAATAGTCAGGTGAATCATATAGACTCGGTGATACGTGGATGGCCGGACATGCGTCGATATGAGAAAATGGTGGATATGATTTCTTCCAAAATAGGTGGAGATCAATCAAGGCCAAGGCGTGATGATGGAGCGTGTTGAGAAATGAGCTCGGACCAAGTGGCACAGCCTAAGGGAGGTGAAGGAGCTGAACATGCAGAAGGTTGATGGTTGGTTCGCATGGTTACTTGATTTGGTGATTTGGTAATAAAAACAATTTTATTTGTTTTTAATTGGTTTTTTATGTTTAAACAATTTTAATTTCTCTTTTTCTTTGTTTGGTGAAATTTTCTTCAAACTTTGGTGGATGGTTTTGCTAAAATGGTTGGATGGTTGTTTTTGAGATTTTAATAATTATTTTGGTTAGTAATTAATTTCGTATTAAGGGGGAGATAAATTCAAAATTATGTGACTTTACATTACCTGAAGGTTGATGTTGCCACTATTTGGAGTGTGATATTTTGATTGAAAAATATTTTCAAACATTGCCTGAAGGTTTATGTTGTCACTATTTGTCACGTGGTAGTTTTTTATTTTTTTTGTTAAGTTTGACTAATTGGTTTGTAAAGATCATCATATTGGTATTTTGTGAAGAAATCAGTAACTAAGGGGTAGATTGTTAATGTGAGATCATGTGTTCCCATGAATGTTGTCCCAAGTGTTGCAAACTAGTGTTGCCAGGGGTAAGTTGCACAAGTGTTGCCATTTGGATTTGGCAAAATCAAATAGTTACTGTATTTTTCACAAATAATAATTTAGAAATTAATGTTTAAATAACAGTAGTTAGTCTGCTTAAAATGAGCTTGAATAGGTCCTCAAAAACTGTCCAGGCGTGATGTTCGAAGAAGAGGAGAAAATAAACATGTGTTTATTTGTTTAATTAATGACCAAGCAAAAAGAGATATTATCTAGCTATTCAGGGGGAGAACAAGTCAGAGTACAAGGCATCTATAGCTGAGAGGTACAAGCAAGAGAAGCCAAAGAAGACTAAATCTCCTACATTTGAGGCGAGAATGCTAAAATGGAGGAAACAAACTTCAAGGTTGTTGCTGATCATTTTGAGTAGGTTCCAAGACTTTGTGGCCTATAAATAGTGCAAAGGATCTTCATTGAAGATCATCCAATCTGTAAAATGCAAATCCGCACAAGAAATAGAATTATGCTCTCAAGTGTTGCCATTCGGTTGGCAACACTCGATCCGACACTCGAGAATTTCATATAGATTTTCATATTTTTGTGAGGTTTTGAGTGTTCATTTTCAGAGAGAGTTCATTATATATTGTTCCTTATGTTAATGATTGTTTATCATTAAGGAACTTCTTCGACCTTGTATTGAATTCATATTATTAATAGAAAGGTTTTGCCCTCCTGGCACCCATCAAGTTATATATTTATACAACTTGATAAAAATTATATTCTTGTATATTGTTTTAATTCTTCCGCTGCAAATTAGATTTATTTCTATTTATTTGTGTTTTTCTAGAATTGGTGTGTGTTGTTGTTAGTGTTGCCAACACTAAGGACAACACTTGTGAGTTTCGCCTCACTTGTTCTAAGCCATAGACAATTTCAATTTTTGAGAGAAATTAGACAAAAATTCATTTTCTGACAGAGGGGTAGTCTCGCACGAGACAGGGCTCTCTTTTTTTTTTAACTTTTAGTGCACACCCTGGTTTCTGCCTAGACCGCCTTTTCAGGTTTTCAATCTAGCGGGCTTGTTTTCTTATGCGAGCTCTAATTTTTGCCTAGGCCATCCCTTTTAGGGATTTTCAACCTAGCGAGCGTTTTTTTTAAGAGGCCAAGTCACGCGAAGTACTTCTTGAGTTTGTCCATGTTGATCGGCTTTGGCAGTTGATCTCCGTCTAAGTCCACCAACTGAAGGGCTCCCCCAGAGAATATCTTCTTCACGATGTAGGGTCCTATCCATCTTGGCCCCCACTTGCCTAGAAGCTTTTCAGCATGAGTGGTCGGGATATGGATTGTTTTAGTCACAATAGTTGAGCCACTTCCATTTCCAGTTATTGGTCCAGTTTGGGATCCAATCTGGATCTCCACGGTGTTGGTATCAGCAATGTGAAACACAACAACTAGTTAGTATAAACAGTTTAAATAGTATCTGTAATTGGCTCCCTTTGTTAGGGAATATGTCTTAAGATTGTTACAAACTATGAAGAAGGAATAATTACAGAAATTGTAAAACTGAAATTTAAACTGAAAATACAAACAAAAAATAGTCTAGCTGTTGTTCTTGCACGAGCCCAATGATAATCATTGTCTCCTTAAGACATATTCGTCCCCTCATCGAGTGTTCTTGAGTTTGGTGGAACGCTTGTCTCACAGGATAGAACGTGCGGACCGGGGGCACTTTGCACCTAAGTATCCCGGCGAGCTAAAAAGTGCTTGGACAAAATCACCTCTTGTTACTACGGATGCAAGGAGGCCAAGGAATAGAATGACAATATGTAGAAAGAGGAATGGAGGAGGAACGTAGTTGCAGTAGGTGTTTTGTTAGTTTTCTTCGTTGTCAACAACTGAAGTTCACCTCCATTTTATAGCCTCAAATAATCAAAACTGGAATTTTATCATTAATCCGAGAATTAAAACTAATAATTTCAGCCATTAATCCGAAAAAATTAAACCCATTTAATTTTCGGTTTAAGTTTCGATATTTATGTCTTGGTTGTTGCACATTTGAAATCAATGCAAACAATATTGCTCAGAACTTCTCGACCAAGCATGCATAAGCCTCTACGAGCATGCTTGTCCGTAAAACTTCGCCTAGGACTTGCTCGGGTGAGTCACCAGCAGGTTCTCTGAGCATACCGTCTTAAACTACCCATTATGTATATGCTCTGCTCGGGCGAGTCACCAGCTGGCTCGGCTGAGCATATCAGTCAATGCTTGGCTTTATTTTGATTTACAAAATAAAAAATATTAGCAAAAGGTGGGCTTGTCTGCGTAGGCAATTTCGGTGCTTCATTCGTGTCCGCAGGACGCGCACATACACGAGTACGCACCTCGCAAGCCAAATTGGAACTTGATTTGCACCCCCCTGCGAGTGAGATAGAGCCTCTATGCTACATAATCTAGAACACTACTCTAGTGCTCAAGTCTTTAAACTAGCACCAGGTTCAGTTCCTTTCCAACGTGGGATAACTCCACTTTCCTTTTACTTTGAGCATTTATATCTCAACCAATGTGAGATAACTTCATTTCCTTAGCAACGTGGGATAACTCAAGTTTTCCCTTTTCAACCCACTTACTTTGAGCATTCATATCTCATTCATCCAACAACCATTTTAGACAAATGAACATTTGATTTTTTGTTCTCATGGAGTAGAATACAAACTCATACTCCCTCCGTCCCGCTAATATCCGCACACTTTCTTTTTTGGGCGTCCCGCTAATATCCACACACTCCCAAAAAGGAAACTTTATATTAATAAAATATTCATCCAATCCCACTCATTCTCTCTCCTACATTATTTTAATACTCACAACACCATTATAATTTATTACACCCTCCACTCATTCTCTCTCCTACTTTACTTTTACACTCACAACATTTTATTAAAATATCATATTTCTTAATTCCCGCGCAAACAGTGTTAGTGCGGATATTAGCGAGACGGAGGGAGTAAACAATTAAATAATTTGACAAAATTATCCTTTAGAAAATAATCCATATTTTTCTTCAAAAACACACTATTTTCCAACAATACTAGCTGGCACTCCGCCGCGTTCTGTGGATTCTGGAGCATGAAGTTGAATAGTCGGACACGGCCGTATAGAGTGCAAGACATGCCCATGCGGAATTGTGCAAAAGTTTTTGGACAGCGGGAGCGCGCGCACCCACAAGGGGGGGGGGAGCGGCTGCTCCCAAGGTCAGAAGATTTGGCACGGCCGTGCTCCCCAAAGGACACAATCGTGCTCGACTGTTTTTTGGCCTGGGCCGACGGTTTTTCTCGACGCATGATTAAAACCCTTCAGGTTTAGAAATATAGAAGTATAAATACTCATATCCCCTAACAAATCAGATTAGCTTTCTAGTGTGTTATACATATCAATAATTCTATAATTCTGAAGTTAAATTGCTTATCTGCTTTCTCTATATCTATAATTAACGCAATGGGAATTCTTGTGATCAAGAATTCGTGCAACAATTAGAGATTGTAATCTGCTGATTTTCGGTTGATAAGAATATTCTCTCATTTCTACCCGTGGACGTATCTAAGTTGATGAAACACGTATATATGTGTGTTGTGTGATTACCGTTTATTTTCATCTTCTAAATATACTTTGTTCTATCGTATACTTTTAATTAGAATGTGATGGATTTATAACCGATACAATCAATAAAATAATGTTATCTCATTTTGTATTCATATTTTTATAAACTTCTTATATATATATATGTTCTTAATATTGCCTCTAAAATAATTAGAGTCTCTGATGATGAGTTGATGAGTTTACGAGTTGATCAAATTAAATTTTATTCACGCAACTTGAAATTTCATAGATATACCTGAATCTCACGTCACACTAAATGTAACCGCAAACCGGGAGATGACGCAGCTTCCTATACAAGTTTTAACGAAAAGTTTACAAGTTTTAACGAAAATTTACGTAGTAAATGTGTTTCGTAAAATCTAGGAGAAACGCGTTTCTCCATAAGTTATGGAGAAATGGGTTACGGGTATCCAGAACCTTTTGAAAGGATATCCGTAAACTTTTTGTATTGGCCATGACCTTGTCCCATGGTTACTCGGATATCGGGCCTCAAAGGTTCCGGATATCCGTAACTCTTTGAAAGGATATCCGTAGCTTATGAAAGTGATATCCGAAACCTTCAAAATGATATCCGTAAACTTTCAAAATGTTTCGATATTCATTTGATGATTTCTCTGATATACATTTGAAGGTTTTCGATATCCGTAAAACCTTCAAAATGAATATCCGTAAACTTTCAAAATGTTTCTCGATATTCATTCGATGGTTTTCGGATATACATTTGAAGGTTTCTCGGATATCCAAACCTTCAATAAGCAATTTTTGGTCTTGGCCTTGATTTGGCTTCAAATCTATTTTTTCTGGATATCCGCCCAAAGGCTTCTGGATATCCGTTCCAAAGCTTCTGGATATCCAGAACCCTTTGAGACTGATATCCAGAAATTTTCTTCTGATTATCAGCAGACCTACTCAATGTGTTTTATGTTCTCAAGGCAAAATATAATGGAATTTGTGGAATATTGCGTTTGACTAAGATACTAGTCCAATTAAAATATAATATATTTTCTTATAATATACTTGATCCGTTTTATTTGAAAAGGTATAAAATTAATTTTGTACGTAAATGATGCTGTCCAATAATAACGGTTGGGCCTGATCCAAGTCCATTGGCGAAAGAGTAGCAAGTAGGCCCAAAATCGAGATAAGACCCAAGAAGAAGACTAAAGCAGAGGTGGCCCAAGAAGGATCATAAGAAAGTGAGATAGGAAATATCCCGCTAAGAGTTAGTAAAGGGGGGGGGGGAAGACCAAGGCAATAATAGCGAGACATTATGAGGTGAACCGGCGAGATAACGATAAAGGCGAAATGCGAGATATTGTGGTAAGGCGAGACAGGCCAAAGGTAACCTTATCCGGCGAGAGAGGGATCCCAAATTGATGTTATTCACCAGAGGCGGCATATAAATATCTATGAAGTGGGGCCCATTAGACGGTTATGCATTGGAATTGGTGATCACGTGTTAAGGGTTTACTTTTATAAAGGACCAATGGAGTGGTGACACGTGGCAGGAGGCATGGAACGTGAGGATGTCACATGCAAGGCACGAGGGTAGGGGGTATAAGTATGAGAGGAAGGCTTCATTCCAAAGGTACGCCCATTTTTATACACACAGACACCTTCCTTACTGTTGGTTTTCCCCTTTGTCAAGCAAATTCTTATCCTCACGCCGGAGGGGCATACGCCGGAGCCGCCCCCGGCTTAGTTAACGTTTGAGTGTGTGCAGATTGACTGGAGAAGAAGGAGCCGGAGATATCAAATTTGGACTACAACGGTGAGTTGCTGCTTGAGGAAATTCCTGGCAACATCAATTGGTTCCGTTGCCGGGACTGTTTTCTCTTCAAGGATTGGAGTTTCGTCGGCGGTAGATTAATACCTGTGAAGTGCTGTTCGGAGATCTGGAGGTGGGTTCGTGTTGGGGACGATTCAGTGGGTGTGTTGAATGTCCGATTGAATTGGTTTTATTTGCAACTTGTGAATTGAAACTTGTTGTTCTTATTGCTGATTGGAATCGATTGGTGTTTTGGAAGATTTGTGGGTTAAAATAGTTGGAAAATTTGATAATGTTTGATTGGGTTGGTGTGAAATCCTGATTTCTAAAGTATTTGCGTGAGTTGCGGTGGATTGGAAGTTGTTTGTTAAGATTTGTTTAAATCTGGGTTTGATTGTGAGGTTTGAGCTGGGTTGATGGTCTTGGATTTTGTGAAGTCATTTGATTGTGAGTAGCTGGGATTTTGGTGTTTTTGGTGGTAGTGTGTAGTTGAAGCAATTGTTGATATTTTTGAAAAGTTCTTGGTTGGTGTTGAAAGGTTTTATTGCTGGGTTGTTATTTGTTGTTTCTTGGTTTCTGGGCAAGATCTTCAAATCTTCATAAGATTTGCAGATTTTCATAGTTGAAGTTCGTCAGTTTGATTACGTAGGTGGAAGGAATGTCAACACCTGAGAAGGGAATAGTGGGTCAGAAAACTGTGGCTGGAAGGAATCTTATTACACCAATGTCGGGGTATGGGAGTATAGGAATGGGCGGAGCGAGAGATACTTCTTCCTCGCAGCAAATGATTCCGAAGGAGATGGAGCGAGATACTGGTGATGAAAGAGAGAGAAATGTAGTGCCGCCACCTCAAGAGGAGGAAGCAGAGAATGAGGAGGAAAGTTTGAGGATCCATAATAATTTGATCTTGCAATTGATTGAAAATAACAAGCGACTAAGAGCAATGAAGAAGAAGCCTACCCCAATCCCGCAGGGTTTGTTAACAGTAGCAGTAGAAGGAAATAAGGGAACAAACAAGGAGGTAATTGTGGTGAATGATGAGCGGGAAAAGGAGGTGGAGCCTGAGAAGCCGAAGGAAACAGAGGCGAGAATAGAAGGGTCGCAAAAGCGGAAGGCAGGAGAGTACATGGAGAATGGACGAAAGATTAAAGTTTATCATTGGCCACACACTTCCCAAGTGTCGTCTCTTTATTGTGAAGAAGAGGATGGTGATACTTCATCGAATGAAGGGGAAGATGGCGAGAAAGAGTTGAGAAGTTTCAAAGAGGGCGAGAAACCTAAGCCGGTAGAGAAGGGAAAGGGTGTAGGAGTTAGTCGTTTTGGAGAAGAGGATGGATTAAAGAGGCAGATGGCCGAGATGGCAAGAAGATTGGCTGAGTTGGAAAGGGGTAGTATAATTGACAATGAGAAGGACTCTTTCGTCGCCCCATTCGCTAAGTATATCCAGGAGGCCGAGCCAGCTCCGGATTTTCGTTTGCCCGCTCTATCCAAGTATGCCGGAGTAACTATCGCCAGAACTCATGTGGCGGGATTTGAAGTCACAATGGCGATATTGACTAAGGACGACGCTTTGCTATGTAAGACCTTTGCTAGCACTTTAGAACTTCAAGCTTTGGATTGGTTTGTGCAGCTGCCTGTTAATTCCATATTGGGGTATCAAGACTTCAAGAGAAAATTTTTAGCAAGGTTTGGATCAGTGGGAGCTCAACCAGTAGTGCTACAGGAGTTGATTGGAATTAAGCAGAAGGCGGGAGAAGGCCTTGTCACTTATACAAACAGATTTTTGCTTATTGCCAATCAAATTTCGGAGATTGATCCCAAATATGTCATAATGATGTATATGTCGGGCCCGCTCGTCCGAATCTTTCAGAGGGAGTTAAGGATGAGGCTACCTGCGACTTTGAGCGAGTTGCACGAGCGAGTCAAGGCGTATTGTGGTGGTGAGGATATTGATGAAGGAACCTCTAACACTGGAAAGAAAAGTGTTAAGGATAGGATTGAATATGTGAAGGAAGGAAATGCAGCTCAAGGAGGAGGTAGAGGGAATTCACGCGCGGCGCAGAGGCGGAGGTCGCAATGGAGGCCGCAATGGAGGCCGCAATGGAGGTCGTGGAGTAAGAAGGATAGTGAGATTTACAAGATTGACTGCTACACCAAGTGAAATTTTGCGGGCTGTTGATTTGCCGCCAGCCTTTGAAATGAATGATCTAGGGAGGATTAATATGAACCAGTACTGTAATTATCATCGGGATAGGGGGCATGATACGGATAATTGCTATAATTTGAAGAAAGTTATTCAAGGGAAGGTTGAAAGAGGTGAGCTGCAGGAGTATGTATGGCAAGAGCCAAATGTGGCGGCTCAAGGAGGAAATGGCAACAGGAATGAAATTATGGTGATTCACGAGCCAACAAGTATTACTTGCTTAAGTAACCAGATCATGTCGCTATCTCATACTTGCCACATTCCCGCCTATCCACCCAGTGAGGAAAGGATGATCAGTTTTTCTAGACGAGAATTGGCTTTAACTCCAAGCCATGGGTGCCAACCAATTGTGATTTCCATTGCTCCGGGGAACAGTATTTTGCATAGAGTATTGGTGGATTCAGGAGCTAGCCGAAACATCCTTTATTATGAAGCGTTCAAAAAGATGCGATATACAGAGGCTAATTTGGTGCCATATAAAGGATTTTTGGAGGGGTTTACAAACCACACTGTGCGGGTTAAGGGGACAATTTCTTTGGCGGTAGAAATAGGAGAGGACGAGAAGGTGAGAACTCGCACCGTGGAGTTTATGGTTATTGACTTAGTGTCGCCATACAATGCTATTGTAGGCATTCCCTTTATGCAAAGTTTTGAGATGGTGGTATCTATCCCGCATCAGCGGGTCAAATTTCCCACGGCAAAAGGAATAGCATGTTTGAAAAGCGAGGTGAAGGAAGTTATTCAGAAAAAGATTGAGATGCAAACAGTGGCTAGGGCGAATACGAGTTCACTTTCTACAGCCTTGACAGTGCGGGATGCAAGAATAAACATGATCACCGACTTAGGAGGATGTGAGAGTTGGGAGGAAACTGAAAGCATGAAAAATAAGTCGGCGATCATTGTTATTGAAGAAAAGGCAGAAGATGAAGTTGTGCAAGAAAGAAGTGAGGAGCGAGATATAGAGACAGAAATGATGCAGGTGAAATCAGAAAGGAATTTGATGGCGTTGTTGGTGATGCAAGCCGAGATGACATGGTCGAGATCCGCAGAATTTGTCAAGATGAAGGAACCCCTTATTGAGGAGGTAGTAGATTCCGATAGTGAAGAATGTGATGAAGATATCATAGTAGAAACACCTGAGGGTGTGTCGCTTGCCGGGAGAGATAAGGGGGAAAGCAGCGACAAAAGAATAGAGAGACGTGTAGAGAAGAGAAAGGCGGCTGAAATGGAGGTAGATACATTGCAAATGCGGGATGAGCCGGATATTCAGGCGGCAGAAGAATTAGAGGAGGTAATTGTTAATGGCGAGTACCCAGAGCAGAAAGTTAAAATTGGGAAACAGTTGAAAAAGGATGAGCGGGATATGTTGATTGATTTTTTGCGGGATAACATTGATGTATTTGCTTGGAGACCTGAGGATATATGTGGAGTTGATGAGAAGGTCGCCTTACACTGTCTGAATGCCGATCCAAATGTAGAGCCCTTTAAGCAGAAGGTGAGATACTTGTCGGCAGAAAAGGAGAAAGCAGTGATTGGAGAGGTTGAGAAGTTATTGAAGGCGGGAATCATTGAAGAAATCACTTATCCAGTTTGGTTAGCTTGTCCAGTCATGGTGTTGAAGGCAAATAAGAAGTGGAGGATGTGCATAGACTTTACAGATTTGAATACGGCATGCCCCAAGGATTGTTATCCTTGCCGAAGATAGATAAATTGGTGGACTCCATTGCAGGACACAAGGTGTTTAGTTTTATCGACGCTTACTCGTGGTATCACCGCATCAAGATGCTTGAAGAAGACAAGGCCAAAACAAACTTTCGAACTCCCCTTGGTAATTTTTGTTATAAAATGATGCCTTTTGGTTTGAAGAATGTCAGCGACATACCAAAGGATGGTCAATAAGATATTTAAATCGCAGATTGGAAGGAATGTTGAAGCTTATATTGATGATATGGTAATCAAAACCAAGGGGGAGGATCATTTAGTGGATCTGGCTGAGACTTTTGAGAATTTGAGGAGAAATTCCATGAAGCTTAATCCAAGTAAGTGCACTTTTGGAGTAACGGCGGGAAAGTTTTTGGGATTCTTGGTAAATCGCCGCAGTATAGAGGCAAATCCGGAGAAGATCCAGGCTTTAATAGATATGAAGTCGACTAGAACGATCCAAGAGATTCAAAGGTTGAATGGTAGGGTGATATCTTTGGGGCGGTTTGTGTCGCGTTCGGCTGAGAAATGTTTGCCGTTCTTCAAGGTGTTAAAAGGGGATCAAAAAATTTCTTGGGATGAAAAGTGTGAAGAAGCATTTCATAAGATAAAGGAGTACTTGGGAAAGCCGCCAATCTTATGTAGCCCGAAGGAAGGAGACCATTTATATGTCTGTCTGGCAGCTTCTGATCTAGCGGTTGCAGCGGTACTGATAAAGGAGGATGGCGGCATGCAAAAGCCGGTATATTATGTGTCAAAGGCGTTAAGTGAGGTAGAGGCGAGATACTTTAATGCGGAAAAATTGGCTTATGCTTTAGTGATTGCGATGCGGAAGTTGAGGGCCTATTTCTTATCTCATCCTGTTACTGTTTTGACCAATGTACCCTTGCGAAAGATTTTACAAATGTACTCGATTCAGCGGGAAGGCTCCTCAAATGGTCGATTGAGTTGACAGAGTTTGATATTCAGTATGAGACGAGAAAAGCCATTAAGGCTCAGGCGTTGGCAGAATTTATTCTCGAAACTTCATTAACTTATGAAAGAGAGGAGATAGAGACTCAGGGGGCCAAGAAGAGGAAGGCCAAGTCGCAGGACCCTGAGGTGGAAGAAGAGCGAGAAAGACCAGCAGGGTGTTGGGAGTTGTATGTTGATGGATCTTCAGCTAAAGACAAAGGAGGAGCTGGAATTTCGCTGAGTTCGTCAGAAAAGGATTGCACATACGAGAAAGCCCTGAGGTTTAAGTTCAACATGACAAACAATCAGGCGGAATATGAGGCTTTAGTTGCGGGATTGGAATTATGCCGAGATATTGGAGTAAAGCAAATAGTCGCTCATTCTGATTCTCAATTGATTGTCAACCAATTAAAAGGTAGATATGGGGTAGTGAGTACAACTTTGGCGAAATATTGTGAAATGGTAAGGCAGATTTTGCAAAGCTTCGATTATTGGGAACTGGTGCAGATCGACAGAGAGAAAAATGAACGGGCCGACATGTTGAGTAAAGCTGCCTGTGACAAAATTGAAGAGTTGCCCAAGAAGGTGGTGGTGGAATTTGTTGAAGAGCCGACATATGACAGGCCGCTGATAATGGAGGTTGAAGTAGGTGAAAAAGATTGGGTAAGTGAAATGAAGGATTATTTGGGAAAAGAGGAGCTGCCTCAAGAAGAAGACAGGGCAAGGATAGTTAAGAAAATGTCGCCAAGGTTTACTGTGCAAGATGGGATCTTGTACCGCAAGTCTTTCTCGCGACCTTTGATGAGTTGTGTAGAGCCGGGCAAAGTTGATAATGTTTTGTTTGAAGTGCATGAGGGCGTTTGTGGGGGCCATCCAGGAGCAAGAACTTTGGCCAATAAAATCATGTTTCATGGGTATTACTGGCCAACATTGAAGAAAGATGCGGAAGAATACGTGAGGAAATGCGATCGCCGCTGGCCGACATGCCAACATTCCTAGGCAACCTGCAACTGAACAGACACCAATTATAGCGGCTTGGCCTTTTGATATGTGGGGGATAGACCTTATAGGACCGTTCCCCAAGGCCAAAGGAGGAGCTCAGATGGTGGTGGTAGCTGTTGATTATTTCACTAAATGGATAGAGGCAAGGGCACTAACTTCTACCACTGAAGACCAAATTATCAGATTTGTAACGGAAGAAATCTGCTGTCGCCATGGAATGCCGCGAGCAATCATTTCTGATCACGGGCCACAATTCAGGAAGAAGTTTCATGGTTTTTGCGAGAATTTGAATATCAAGCATTGGCAGTCCGCAGTCTATAGGCCGCAGTGCAATGGGTAAGTGGAGGCCGCCAACAAGCAAGTTTTGGAGATTTTGTGTAAAAACTTAGAAAAAAGAGGAGGGGCTTGGTTGGAAGAATTGTCCACAGCTTTATGGTATGTTAGAACAACGGTGAAGGGATCGACTGGCGAGACAGCTTTCGCATTGACTTATGGTTCAGAAGCGATGGCTCCCGCTGAGATGGGTTTGCCTACCCATAGGGTAACTTATTATGACGAGATAATGAATGGCGACAGAAGATGCTTCGTGCTGGATTTGAGTGATGAAAAGAGGCTTAGGGCGAGAATGAGAATGATCAATTATAAGCAGAGGATGAAGGCGCAGCACGACAAACGGGTGAATAAGAGGTCATTCAGCGTGGAGGATTGGGTGTTGAGAAGCCACGAAGTTAAAGGAGCGACAGCGGGATTTGCCAAGCTTGACCCAAAATGGGAAGGACCCTTCCAGATTGCCAAGATTGTGCGAGAAGGGACGTATCATTTGAAGGAGGAAGGTGGCAAAGATGTCCCAAATGCATGGAGTGTGGATCATCTAAAGAAGTATTATCATTGAAGTGATAAGGGTAATTTGCCTATTTGAAATTATTCTTATTAAAGTATTTTTCATAGCAATTTTGATGAATTTATGAATTTTTCAATCATGAATGAAAGTCACTTTGAATGAAATAAAAATACCTTGAATAGAAGATATATATGTTGAATATGCTTTGAATATAATGAAAGTATGAAATATCATTACTCATATTTATTTTGTTCGGATTAAATCTTATGTTGTAATAATATTTGATTAGTCGCCAATAACATGGCAAGTAAGTCGCCTAGAGTAAAGTCGCCTAAAGACGACTTCACTTTTTCGATAGGAGTATATGTGTATGGTGGTATCTCGCCAAAGGAAAGAAGGTAAAGAGTTTTTGATGAATTATCAAAACAATATTGGATGAATTATGAAAACAGGTGGATGAATAAAAGATGTGAGTCAAGGTAAGTCGTAAAATATCATGTGAAAGAAAGTCTACGGACTATAAATGATGTGAGTCAAGGTAAGTCGTAAAATATCATGTGAAAGAAATTCTACGGACTATAAAAGATGCGAGTCAGTCTACGGACTATAAAAGATGCGAGTCAGTCAATGGACTATAAAAGATGCGAGTCAGTCTACGGACTATAAAAGATGCGAGTCAGTCCACGGACTATAAAAGATGCGAGTCAGTCCACGGACTATAAAAGATGTGAGTCAGTCTAAGGACTATAAAAGATGCGAGTCAGTTTAAGGGTTATAAAGATGAAAGTCTACGGGACTATAAAAATGAAAGTCGCCGGACTATAAATGAGGAAAAGTTCCATCTCGCCTTAAGGGCATGAACATAAGTCGCTATGAAGGAGATTTTTATCTCGCTTGAAGGACAGGAAAAGAGGGTTTTTAAGGAAAGATATGAGGCAAAAAGAAGGAAATTATTCTAAGTGAGAAGCAAAGAAAGATCAAAAAAGAGTTAAAGTCAGCGACAAGATGAGTCGCATAACATGCATTGTAAGTAAAGTCGCCTAAAGACGAATTCACTTTTTCGATGGGAGTATATGTGTATGGGGTACCTGTCATGAAAAAGGAGATTTTTGATGAACTATGAAAACAATTAATGATGAAACAAGTAAAGCATAAAAGTAAAGAGGCAAGCACAAAGGCCGCAAATGTACATTGTTTAAAGGCACGCAGGCCCCAAAAGAAAAGAAAGTAAATTGTTTAGCCACCAAGGCAAGTTACAAAAATTGTTCAAAATAAACTAAGTATCAAAGTGGAAACAGGTCAGACATTGGGTTCATTCGGCGGAACGACTTGAGTAGAGCTTGAAGTCGCTAAGGCAAGAGCTTTGGCATCATCCAATTGTTTATGCTTATGTTCAAGAAGATCGCCCCACAAAGCAACGACATTTGGATCTTGAACAGGAGGAGGTCTCCATGGAGACTTACCCAATAAAGCGTCTTCCTCAGCAAGGTCGGTAAGTTCTTCTGGAGTGAAAGGAACCAGGGGATGGCCACGGCGACATACCTCGCTGAAAATCGGCTTTGATCCCTAGTGGGCAAGTCGTTCAATTGTGATAGCGGGAATATCATTGATATCAGCTGCTGCGGCCGGCATAACTTGAAGAGAAGTCTGGTTCCCAATATCAGCAATGTCATCGGTCAATTGAGCCACATCAGCATTAAGAGAAGTAATTTCTGCGACCTTCCCAGTCAACTCTTCTTTCAGTTTAGTAATTTCGTCTTGGAAAGATTGAATGTCGGCTGCATGAGTTTCTTTTAAGGTCTCATTCTCGCTCCTCAACTTGGTGGCATTCTCTTTAGCAGAATTGAGTTCAGTGGTAGCATTGGTGAGATCAGATTTAGCGGCATTAAGATCAGTAAGGGTATGGTCAAGTTGATTCTGGGAAGTAGCCAAGTCAGTCTTCAATTTGTCGCGCTCTCCCTCCAAGTTTTTGATCGTAGCTTCCCGCCTTGCGACTCTACCCCTAAGGGTCTCTTTATCGCGCTTCAAAATTTGGTTTGTAGCCTTTAAGCTCGTTGATTCATTATCAAGACGAGTATTTTGCTCGCTGATACCCATGATAGAAGCTCCAAGCTGAAAAAGGTAACAAGGGAAAGTTAAAAAGCAACAGAAAATAAGGGTAATATTAATCAAGGAAAGTAAGAGCAACGTACCAATGAAAAATAAAGTCCAGCCTGACAAGCGGCATGGTCGGGATCCATGTGGGCGACATGTTGAACTTGAAGTTCATCACTAGCTCTAATCAAGGCCGAGCTACCCAACATACATTCTTCCGCGCTGCGAGTTTCTTCAATCAGTCCTTTTATGCGGGGAACTTTAGCAATCTCTTTACTGAGTTCGAAAAGCCCTGCAAAATCAATGGGCTTCGAAAAGTTTTCTTGAAGCCAGCTTGGGGAAGGAAGAGCAGAAGAAATATTTGGGTCGCGAGGAGTTGAAGGAGAATTAGAGACATTGGTAAGGTCGCAAATTTCCATGTTGGTGGAAGGAGGAATTTCAGTTTGATTGGGTTCAACAACATTTACTTCCAAAGTGGGAGAATTAGATGGAACAGGGTCAGAAGGGAAAACCTCAACATTTTCTGGCTCAGGGGCGACATTAGTTTGCGGGATGACATTGGGTGTGACATCGATATCAGTAGATGGTGAGATAGAAACTGGTGGGAGATTAGCTTCAGCGGATGGAGGAGCTGAGACGGCGACAGGATTTGGTGGGGTGATTTCTTGAGAAGGAGGGGCGACATTTGTTGACACAGAAGCGATTCTTTTTTGTCGTTTGGCACGGGCAGCTGGGTTAGTGGGCCTAGCTCTGCCCTTAGCTGTGTTTTGAGCTCTTTCCAAGGCTATTTCTTCAGTGTCTTTTCCATCGCGAGAAATTGGCAGAGGAAGATTGTCGGGAAGAAGAGCAAGGGCAATGTCGCGAGCATTGGCCATTTGTTTTCTTCTTTTGTCGGTTTCCAGGTTGGCAGCTTGGCGACTATCCATTGATTTGGCACGATGATCTGAAAGCAAATAAAAGGAAGTCAAGAGTTATAGTAATTCAAATGTGAGCCAAAGTAAAGAAAGAATAAGGTTAAAAAGGAAACATACAAAGAGCAGTATTCATTGCGGTACAGTTACGAGTACCCTTGCAGGACTGGCATTCATGAGCGTACTTGTTGCCAGAGTGTCGCTCCCATCCATCAAAGTAAACATGGCTTATTGGAACCCGGGGTAGGATGCGAGGCAAGTTGTCAGCGAGACCAACTTGATCGAGTAACCCTCTATCTCGCAGAATGCCTCTCCAGGAGATGAGAGGTTGGGGTGTATCATCAGAAGAATTTTCGGGTAAGGCAACAAGGGCATGAATGGCGGCAGTAGAGGCATCTTTAGTTTCAATGTGGGGCTTGATAGGATGAAGGTCAGCGGGATGAGACCATCCAACGCGAGAGACAACGAAGAGGGGGTCGCTCATCCATTCATGAACTTTTGTAGGTAAAGGAGTGAGGACTTTGGGACCTCGATGATATTGGAGGGAAAGGCGAGTTTCCACTATCCCGCTGGAAAGTTTGTTAGTTTGCTTATATCCAGGAAATAAAGAAATTAAAGCAGTAACTGTGGGTTCCTTCCTCAGAGCTCGGCATATGGTAATGAAAGCGGTAATTATTCTTATGGCATTGGGATGAACTTCGGTTATCATGGCTTGGGCCTTATACAAGACTTCGCAAAGAAAAGGATCAAGGGGGATCCTAAGGCCGGCTTTGAGTTGGGAAGGGAAGATTACTATGCCCTCCCTCATCTCTCTTAAGTGGGCAAGGGAGGTATCTCCCTGATAATCAGAAATGCGGTATATTGAACTATCAATGTGGTAAAGTCTATGCCAATCAGTGATGGGGTTAGGAGTAAGGGAGCTTGTGTCTGGTGCAAGGGAAGATCCCGCCTCAGCATGAGCGGGATTGGTAAAAGAGGTACCTTCATAAAGATTGAGATTTTGAACCCCGGTGGAAGGGGGATTGCTGGAAGTCGCCGCGGGAGAAGATGTCGCTTGATCAGTCATTTCTCGAGAATCACTGGAAGAAGAAGAAGATAGGATAGATTTATAATGTGTTCTACGTTTGGAAAAAGGGTCAGCGACACAATGAGATTCGGATGAGTCGCTTAAATTGGGGTCATATTTATCTTTGATAAACCTGACCAATTCTCTGTGGGAAGTGAAAATATGAGACATAGGGGCTGAAGGGGAAAGTAAAAAGCGACCTTTGTTTTCAAGGGAATTAATAATTGAAGGATCTACCCAGTTTTCAACCAACAACCTAATTATGTCGGCCTTGGGCAGTCTTGCCCAAGTAGTTTGCAGGCGCCTATATAAGCCGCCTGAAACTTGACATCTTCCGTACCTAACCCGCCTAGCACAGTTTTTGTATCTCGCCATGAAGGGTAGTTTGGGAAAAATTTTTATGGGACAAAGAGAAATACAAAGTACAAGGAATCAGACAAAAAGGGAAGATCAAAACTTGAAGGTTTAAAGAATGTGAAGGGTTTTTGAAAAAGTTACCTGATGAAGAGGAAAATCTTGGTCGAAAAATATGAAGAGTCACCGGTAAAGATGAACAGGCGCCGGAGTTAAGGGTCGAATCCTGGGGATTGAGGAATGATACACCAAATCACTTCCAAAATGGTCAAAGATGAGCAGAATAATGGTCAAGAAACAATTTTGGGGGAGTAATCAGTGAATAAACGGTGAAAAGTGAAGAAGAATCGTCGGAATCAAGGTTGGGGTTTGCCGGAATTTGGGAGAACTTGAGCAAGAATGAAGAAGAGTAAAAAGAGGAATGTGGGAAGTAATTTGGGTATTTATATGAGAGAGGGTTTAAGGAACTGATTGATGTGACGTTTGGGGTAAAAAATTTCAAATTTTCCCTCATAATTTGGCACGATTCCCAAATGACGGCTCATTAAAATCTTAAGGGTTACCAGGAAAGAGACACGTGTATGGATGGGGATTTACAATGGAGTAGCTTCTTGAAGAAGGATCTGTATGTCGCAAGATGGCGAAGAATTGAACATCATGTTTTTGGCGAGACCATAAATGAATCTCGCCATAAACTTAGGGGCTTCTGATGCTGTCCAATAATAACGGTTGGGCCTGATCCAAGTCCATTGGCGAAAGAGTAGCAAGTAGGCCCAAAATCGAGATAAGACCCAAGAAGAAGACTAAAGCAGAGGTGGCCCAAGAAGGATCATAAGAAAGCGAGATAGGAAATATCCCGCTAAGAGTTAGTAAAGGGGGGGAAGACCAAGGCAATAATAGCGAGACATTATGAGGTAAACCGGCGAGATAACGATAAAGGCGAAATGCGAGATATTGTGGTAAGGCGAGACAGGCCAAAGGTAACCTTATCCGGCGAGAGAGGGATCCCAAATTGATGTTATTCACCAGAGGCGGCATATAAATATCTACGAAGTGGGGCCCATTAGACGGTTATGCATTGGGATTGGTGATCACGTGTTAAGGGTTTACTTTTATAAAGGACCAATGGAGTGGTGACACGTGGCAGGAGGCATGGAACGTGAGGATGTCACATGCAAGGCACGAGGGTAGGGGGTATAAGTATGAGAGGAAGGCTTCATTCCAAAGGTACGCCCATTTTTATACACACAGACACCTTCCTTACTGTTGGTTTTCCCCTTTGTCAAGCAAATTCTTATCCTCACGCCGGAGGGGCTTACGCCGGAGCCGCCCCCGGCTTAGTTAACGTTTGAGTGTGTGCAGATTGACTGGAGAAGAAGGAGCCGGAGATATCAAATTTGGACTACAACGGTGAGTTGCTGCTTGAGGAAATTCCTGGCAACATCAGTAAATTAATGAAATTGTATAATGAAACAAATATTGTGATTATAAAAAGTGAAGTAGTAGAGAGATAATGGAATACTAAATATTAAGTGAATAGTTACTGTAATTATGAAGGGTCACAAAAATAAATAAGTAATAATTTTTTTTCCATTTTGAGATTGCGCCTTTTAAAATGGGACACCAAAAATGTAATTTTTTGACTTTTCAATTGTGACGGATAGAGTATTGTTTACATTATTATAGTTAAAATGCAATTCATGTATTATTATACATGCTATCTTATATCAATAAAATGTAACACACATATTATAAAATATAGCTCATATTATCATGAAAGTCAGGATATAAATGCACGAACCCAAATCATAGAAACTCATAACCAAAATCAAATGTATTCCTGCTAATTTTTATTTGATACGTGTGAAATTAATTATTGTTAATCTATGTCTATGGCTTCTCCACTTTTTGTGCGATATCTATCTCAATCTTTGAAAAGCACATATGGCATGGAGAAATTAAGTACCTTTAATATTTGTGGTCGAGGGGAAGGAGGGGCACTTAATACAAATGTCATTTTCTTACCAACGTGTTAACCATATAATCTCTCTCTTAATCTATATCCTTATCCAGTTTTGATATAATGTTATTGAACTTATTCAATCTTAAAATAGTATTCACTTCTACTAATAATGAATTAAATAACCCTAACAATAATGTACGAACCAACTATCCAATAGTCCATTTACTATTTACTGCCCGAGTTTAAACTAAATAATTTATTGATAATGGCAAAAACGTTCGTATCAGATCAAATCCAGCGTCAGGTTGTATTCTGTATAATTGAATAACCTGAAAAATAAGAACAAAGACGTACACTAAATCGGGACTTCACCGGCAAAGGCACTCCAGTGTGAGAGTAAGTATCACTACAACAAAACAGCTTTTTGACAACGTTTTTTTTAACAACGTTTTCTTAAAAACGTTGTTATTGACTAATTTTTACAACGTTTTTAGCTTAAACGTTGTAAAAGTTTCATTATAACAACGTTTATCAAAAAAATGTTGCGGTAATGGACTTTTTACAACGTTTTTAAAGAAATGTTGTGTAGTATACTACAACGTTTTTCTTATAAACGTTGTGAATGGACTTTTTACAACGTTTTTTAAGAAATGTTGCGAACTATACGACAACGTTTTTCTTATAAACGTTGTTAATTTACATTTTACAACGTTTGCTTAAGAAATGTTGCAACCTACAACGTTTTCTTATTAACGTTGTGAAGTTTGTTTTCAAAAAAAAAATATTTTTTGGTGGTGCCATTGCCAGGGCTTGAACCTAAGTCACTTGGGCATGAATTGGGTAACCTGACCAACCACACTACACCAGATTATTGGTTTTTGTTTTACAACGTTCCTTTAAGAAACGTTGCACCTACAACGTTTTCTTATATGAACGTTGCACCTACAACGTTTTCTTATATGAACGTTGCACCTACAACGTTTTCTTATATGAATTACTTAATGTTCTCACGGTTCCTTAAATTTTAGAATCTAAAACATAATAAATGTGCGTAAAATACAACAGTCTTCTTGTTCTAATTATCCCAGCAGCACTTGGCGGTGTTATCTACAGGTTCTTTCCTAAATTCCTTCATAACACTCTCCGCTTAATTTCATTAAACACGGTGTAAGTTCAAGAGTGTTTTGAGTTCTTGCTCGAGTTGAGTTTGAACTTGAATAGGTTCTCGACTTCTTGAATCAATCAGGATTGGCTTGAATGCCCTACGAGTGTTGTTCCTGAAGAGTTCTATTTGTTAATTATAGTAAAAGTTAGATGCACTTGTACTGGACTCAAATTGAACTGTTTATGGAGGAATTAGGAACAGAAGTGAGCGGAGCATGCAAAGTTACTTTGTTGGAAGGTATTTTTGGCTTTTCATTCTACTCTTGTCATCTGTTGTTGTCCCAAATAAGAGGTGCACATCGACTTTCTTAAAATAATGATTAATACTCCCTCTGTCCCACTACGTAATAGATGCGAAGGAACTAACATTTCATTTAGTCCTGTAAGAGTATTATGGTATACTTAAACGTAACAATTTTTTAGTTCTCAAAGAATGAAGTCTGACATGTGAATGGTTAATGCAAACAGGGATTAAAACTGCATTTAGACTAGTCAGGGACTCCTGGACGGAGGAAAGGATCAAGTGCGGGAGGCAATATGGATTATGCTCAGGCAGATGCATGGGCATCTGCGTACAGTGGTGTAGCAGCAGAGGCAGCCTTAGTAGCTGGGTTAGGCTTATTAGCATTCTTGAGGAGATCCAGTAACTCAATTTTTCATTTTTTTTTTTGGAATCGTTCCAAATTCATACAGAGATATATTTTTGTGATATTTTTTTTTATATTTTGTTTCTGTAAAAATTGGATTTGGAATTGATTTGTAGAATAAATAGTAAGTTGAAATTTTGAAGCAGGTGTAGTGGGTGAATTTTGGAATATTGGTGATTTTTTTTTTGAAAAATATTACTTTTCACAACGTTTATCAAAAAAACGTTGTGAACAAATAGACAACGTTTTTATAAAACGTTGTTGTACCTTTCTACCACGTTTCTTTAAAATGTTGTAATTGTATATTACAACGTTCTGTTTAACGTTGTTAAAAACTTTTTTACAACATTTAAAAAGCGTTGTCAAATTTTTTTTTACAACATTTAAAAAACGTTGTCTTAGACTGAGGCCTATTACAACGGTGGATATCACAACGTTTTCGAAAACGTTGTGAAAGGCCTATAACAACGTTTAAAAAACGTTGTAAAAGACCCTTTTTGTTGTAGTGTATTTGTGTTTAGAGAGATAAATCAATTGACAATATTTTAGAATTCATGTTGAATAGGAATTCGTGTGAGATAATGTTATAATCCTAGTGGGATTATAACTGTTCACATTACTTATTTGAGTATAATTAGATGATATATTCTGCACGTGCGCCTTGGAGGCGAGCTCCTCGACATAAGTTGCTTGATCGACTTGGGTTTACGCCGAGGAAGTGGAGAGTAAGGATAGGGAAGCCCATTTCCTTGCTTTATTGATCACCGAGTAGGTAGCTCCTCGTCCTTGGACAATAACTTGATCGGTCTTGTTGAATGCCTTGCTCGGCATATGAGATGATCCCTGATTGGCATGTATAATTGTTGTGCATTAGTCATTATTCGCTCTGATATTTCTATGTCGATATAGTGGGAATAACGAGAAATAAAGACGAGCAAAGGTAGGTAAAGCCCACTCCCTTTGTCGTACTTGAGACTTGTATGGTTATATTTTGGGCCATTTCCATTTGGCTTTGCTCGGCCCGATTCACGTTCGTACCTCGGCTTATACCGTTCAGTGGCCCCTGACTTTCTAGCTCGGCTTTGCCGAGGAGGAAGTGGTGCTCTACCTCAGCTTAAATGAATACGAACGTACTTTTACGTGTCATAAGATGCTTCATTATCCATCGGTTAAATCGACAATGATGGGCGCGAATATCGAGATCTGACATTCGTCTTGGAACTCTCTAGATCATTTATGGCGAGGGAGGTGACGACGCCTTTACTCGGTTTATTCGACCCACACCCATTTAGATTTGGGTATATAAGCCAAAACCCACTTTCTTTTTTCTCTTTTATCACCATTTCGACTTGAGAGAGCACTATAAGGTTGTAAAAAACTGCCAATCGTTTTCTTGATTCATTTGACAATTTCTGGTTTGTTTTCTCCGATTCTTTCGAGATTCTCACCAACAAATCATCAAATTAGGTATTAATCTTCTCTCTTTTCTAATTTCTGCAATTTTACTTCGGATTGCTGGTTTTTGGTACTGTTCTTGGTGGGTTTTGCTCATACCGCCATTGTTGGTGTTCTTGAAGCTTTCTCTTGAATTTCCTTTGAATCAATTTCTTGTGCCTTCCTCATCCTTAGATATGGCGAGAACGTGGAGAAATAACCCAAACGCCCTCTACTGCTACCATACCCAAAACCTTAGAATCTACCAAAGGATTGACGAGCTATGGTTGATGCTAAGTCTGGGAGAGATAGGAGAAATTCTGATGAGGTGCCAATCTCCTCGGACCGACGTGTACTACCCAAGTCGGTTTAGGATTGACCGAGTAGATGTAGAATCCCCCAATGTTGTGCTATTCCACGGCTGGACTGAGATTCTTGACCATATCAACCTCTACTACTTGAAGTCTGACCATTTGAAGCGACCTCCGTTATTGGGTAAGGATCCCTCCTCGGTTTTAATTGGTAGGGCGAGTAGGGATGCTTCCTCGTCCTCGTCTTTAATTTTTCCTTGGTCATATTTTGACCCTTTATTCTTTTATTTGTGCAGCCATGACGGGAAGAGGAAGTGGTGCTGCTCGTCCTATTGGTCCCTCGACTTCGGGGAGGATTGTAGATGCGTTTACCAAGGGAGCCCAATCTGGAGGCTGAGGTAGAGGCCATGGTAGATCTGGCCGAGGTGGGACTTATATCCCTAGGCCCAAATCTATTAGAGATGGGGAACCCATGTTAGAGGAATTACATTCTAAGTATGGGGTATCAATGGAGGAATACCAACTTAGTTACTTTCCCGATATGTCTGTCAAAAACGAGAAGGCCATGGAGGATTTCATGTACTCCTTGAATTATGTCCATTTCTTCTTCAAACAATTCCAACTTCGCCTTCGTCTTCCTTTAGACCCCTTTATATGTGAATTTCTTGTGGATATAAAAGTCTCACCGGCCATGCTAGGTGCCAATGCCGTGAGGTTCCTCACTGGCTTCATAGTGTTATGTCGTAGCCTAGGTTTTGAACCTTGTCAGTCTGCCTTCCACCACTTTTTCACCGTCAGTTATATGTGAATTTTAATGATCTTGACTTATTACACACTACGTGTGTCACCCAAGATTTACATTTCAATAGAATCATATAACTACTCTTTTATAGCGTCAACCATCCCCATACCACTTATAGCTAGTAAGTAGTGATATCACCACAAATAACGAAAGACTCAAATTTATGTTATTGAAATATTTAACACAAATATAGTGATTTTTCTTAAGCATCACAAAGTTGATTAAAGTTGATCGTTTGGCAATAACGAACTTATCAATATCTAGATTTGAGATCATAAATGGACATATGAACCAACCAAATTTGTGCTTTTGTCCCCCTTTGACTTCTACCCATTTGTCTGAGTCATGATAATCTCGTTATCTAGTCCTCCGCGGAGGAATCTTATGTAAACATCTATATACAATAAATTTTATATCTCAATCACTACACTACTAAAAAAAGGTAAACAGAGAGAAACGTCACCACTAAGGAGAATGTCTATTCAAATTCTTATTAGTATAGTTCATTATTATGAATAATAAGACATTAATTCATTCATTCATCCTTATATCCTCCAAAAGACAAGTTTATACTTTGGTGGCATACTCTCACTGGAATAATAATTTCCCACTACAAATATCATTTTTAATCTTGCATGCGATCACATCTGATTAATTAGAGACATCATTCCAAATCTCTTTGCTCCATGCAGGGGTCCCAGTAATAGGCTGCTCCACACGACCCTCAGCGACCGCTAATGCTATTTTTGCACTAAATGCAGGCTGTCATATTAAAACAAACAAATATTATCACATACACAATACATATATAAATTTTCATATTCAATAGCAAGTCCTTCAAGAATTATATATATAAACACTAATAACCTAAATTACACTAATGACCACAAAGCACAAATACCCATAATTAATGAGATGACATATATCAAAAACCTTAAGACATACTCCCTCCATCCCAAATTGAATTTCTAATTTTCCAATATTATTTTTCCCAAAATGAATACAATTACCAAAAAAAATGTTAAATGTGGGAGACAAATCCCAAAGAAAAGGAGCATTCCAAGCAAACTGCCCCAAGTATAGGCTGTTGCTGTCCATACTGCCTCAAATGTACCTGTCCAAATATCAAAAGGAGTGGAAACAAAAAGTGGAATTCTCTTCCTAACACAAAATAGAGCACACATGATTTTTGTTTGATTTATGGGCCAATATTAGGAGTCCAAAATGATTTAAACATTGGGCCATACAATCTGCCAGAAAATGAAACACACTGCGTATGTCATGAAAACTTAACATTTATACCCTTTTGTTGTCAAAATCAGATAAAACTCAAAACCTAAAAGTTGTTGAGGACACATTTAAAATGAAGCACACCAGATTTCAGGTCCATCCAGTTAGGTTTGCTATGTCAAATAGCATGGAAATTATCAGGACAGAACCTTCGTTGCCGAAAGACTGGACATAATCCGTTTAAGGGAAAAATGAAAAAAGGAACTTAGAAAAATAGAAAAAATATAGTGAAAATATGTGCATACTTCTACACGTGTTGTCCACAAAAAATCTCTTTTTTCTTTTCTCATACTAGTGAGTAACCCGTCGAAATTCGACGGGCATATTGAGGCTAATTATTCAAGGCACTTTTCTTCGTCCTTCTTTCATGCGAGATACGGTGAGCCAAATCTTACGGTTCACTTTTCAGCGTGCAGAGTTATCTTTCATTCTTGGCCTGCCATTGTCCCTCACTTACACAAAATTTTTATCAAAATTCAATCAAGTTAATAAATAAATAATATGCAACGTTTATATTTAATTAAAAATGTATACTTGATTTACATAATTTCAATAAATTTCTAGTGGATTAATTATCCGACTGATAACCTATTTCTTTTAATTAGTTATGTGTAGTGCACATGACGAATTAAACATGCAAATCTCATTTTTTAACTCGTTTGACTAACCCCAATTAAAATATTAACGAATCGCACCTAAAAATTATCACGACCTAACTTCGTTTTGTTTAAGGTCAATGATCCAATTTAATTTAATAATTGGATTTCTTAAAACATTCTTACACAAACCAATTATCTTATGCAGAAATTTGTGTCCTAGCGTCTTAAGTTATACTCCTACTTTCTTAGAAGTATAATTTGCTGTTGACATTCTCAGTAATTCTAGTAAAAAAAAATGATTGAGAATGTCTTGAATTAATTTTTTATAGTAAAAAAATTCTATCAATAAATACCTCAATTTGGAACCAGAATGCTTGCTTACTCTATTTTCTCCTTCAAACTATGACTGGTTGTTCAAATGAGGCATTTTATTAAGGAGATTTCTCTGATTCTCTGATACGACTGTTCTTTTCTATCAACATGTCTAGAACATTTAGCCAAAAAAAAAAAATCCTAGGACCACACTTTAAAGAATGGTGATGCCGGCTTGGTTCTATAAGCTTCTCATTACTGATAGGTTATAAGTTTTGCCACTTCGAGGAATTACGAAAATTATTGTGCGAAAATGTGCATTTGATAGAAAATGGATGAAAACCACTGTGTACTACATAACAATGTAAAAGACCTTCACTGCATGACATGTTATTATTCAATTTACTCAGAAATAGAAAAGATAATATAACATCAAGATTTTCCTGTACCTTGGCACAAGTAGAAACTAAATTCGAGTTCAGTGCAAACTATTCATGAATGAAGAAAATGAGCACAAAAAGCTAGGATGCAGAAACAAATAGCAAGTCTTCCACATCTTCTGCTGTCTCTGGGGTCAATGAATGTAGATTTCCCAGAAAAGATTGGTAAATTTGGTTTATCAATGTTATGTTTATCAATGCCTCAATATGTAAATTTGGTTTCTTTTTGTGGGTCCTACAAGAAAAATTAGAAAAACACCAATTCTATAAAATAAGATGACTGAAGCAAAAAACTCTAGCCAAAAAAAGGAATTATTCATATCAGAATCAAAGTCAATACCAATTACGACAATGATTACATACTGCTTACGGGACAGAAACAGAGACAGAAGAGGGTGGCCTCCCAATGGCCAAGCTGCCTTCAATCTGAAATGATCTGGCAGGCTTCACCGAACTAAGGTTGACCTGATGCGAAAAACCACTAACACGAGGTCCTTTGAGAATAAAAGTTGATTCCTTCATTCCAATAGCCTGCTGAAGAGAACCCATAACACCAGTTTCACTGCAAGCATGCATAATGGCTGCTGATATGCACACGCAAATATCCTAGTGACAAGAAAACTAAACACTTTAGTAATTGAACTTTAACTCCAATAAAATATCATAGCATCTACATCAATCGATGAATCACAAATTCCCACTAAAGATATACAAAGTAATCCACTCAACTATCTTAAGGAGCCACTTGGTAATTGACTGCATCACTTTAATGTTAGCACGCCTGATTCATCCATCAGACCATGTTTCGAACACACCGATTTGAAATATATTCATATAACATAGACCATAGATAAAAAAATTTAAAAATGATAAAGGAGCCCAGCAGAAACAACTCTGGATGACGTTTTCCAAAGTTTTCATGGTAACTGTGTGCTTCATCACCATAAATGGAATGGAGCAGTAGGTATATTAGGTTGACATCACCAACCCAAACTCCCTCACAACAAAAAGACCACATATTTGTTGAAATTAACAATCAAAACTTACTCACAAAATGTCGACTTCTCAAACAATTAGCAGCAAAAGGAATAATCACAGTACATAAAAAATATAATTAAAAAATCTTCAACTTAGTGCTTCATCGGGATAAATGGTAAAATGGAGCAGAAGGAGGTACTCCCTCCATCCCAAATTGAATGGCTCTCCAAAATGAATGATCTTTTGAAACTTTCTCTTCAAAACAGTCCCTAAATGATTTTTTACCAAATTTATTTTCAGTTAAATGTAGTTACTCAAATTTTGGTGAGCGTATTTGGTAGAGCACGAGATCAAGCTAGTTAGAGGCCATAGTTTTTTAAAGCTTTTAGGTACTTGACTATGCTATTGCCTTTGTAAAAAACCACGGAGAACAATCGCATCAAAGCCTTGCTTATACAACATTCCACGCTGATAAGGCAAAATCATAAAAGTCAATTTCAGCACAAATTGCATTTATACTCTAACCAATTGATTAATGATTCAAAAAGAAAATTCAGAATTTATTTAGGGTAATCAGCTTGCAATAGAAACAGATAGGAAAGAAGAAGATGAACAAAGTGAATCAAATAGACATAGAATTTGATTGAACATAGAATGATACCTCATTGATGAAATTGAGTACGATTCCTGCACATTTGAAATAAGACTAAACTAAATTAGATTGCATATGTATTCTGCTAAGACAATAACTTTTCACGCCACATCATGCTTTGTTGTATTTGAAATGCATGAACCTAGATAAATTAATATACTTGGCACAGATTGATCCTCACGTACCTGACTGGTGTGAATGATAATATAGATATCGTAAGGAAGTACAAATTACCCACCCGCCGGATCTGTCAATATAAGCAAAAAGATATGACAAGAAAACAAATGTGACTGATACGTACAAGCATATGTTAATTCTACTTCACTTATTTTCTAGTATAAATGTTTATAATGTTACCATTACCTCACAATTTGTGGAAAACTTCCTTATAGACCACATTGGTAGTCGTGTCGTGCGTTTGACCATCTTTTTCACAAATCAATATTTTTAGCCCCTTCTTGCTAGTAACTCTGGATATTGCCACATATAATTGACCATGGCCGAATACAGGTCTAGGAAGGTAGAGTCCAATGTGCAAAAGCGACTGCCCCTGACTCTTATTTATGGTCATACTCATAGCAAAGCAGACGACTAATGGGAACTGCCTACATTGGAACTTGACAGGGAATTTCGTCAAATCTGATGGGCCCATAATCATTCTAGGCACAAACACCTTCATGCCAACATTCTTTTCGAAAAGCATTCTTGCTTCAACCGCATATTTTCCTAGATTCTTGACGATCATTCTCGTTCCATTGCAAAGCTCTGATGCTTGATCGATGTTCCTAAGTAGCATTACCATACATCCAACCTTCAGACGAATAGTATGGTTCGGCAATCCCGAGCATTTAATCGTATTAAGAAACTCAACAGAGAATATATCCTCGTGGCCAGCAATATCTCCGTCTTCCTTCCTGATGTTATCTGAACTCATATACTCCACCTCTTCACCGGGTAACAATGACATCACATAGTCATTGATACTATCTACTATTTCATTCGTCGGTGCCAAAACAGCTCTATTCTGAAAGAATCCATCAACAAACATGTTCTATAATATGTTAGGATAAGTATATTCGACGATACATGCAATAGGATTAATTGCATCTCTTATCAGAATGTCATTCGGTAGCTCAATATCAACTTCTCCGTCATTCTCTCCCCCGGCATCCCCATCTCCGACCCGTAATATCCATTCAGTAAATTCCTTGGTCTCCAAATAATCGGAAGAAGATGATCCGACCTGCATATACACAATGATTGATATAAAATATTCAATGACTGAAATAGGGAAACGTAGAATATTGAGAGTTTATATCAGAAGAGTTTATATGAGTTTACCTGTAATCTCATGTTTTTGTCAATTTAAGGACTTCACACGAATTCCAAACTTTAGATGAACTAATGGTAGCATGCACAATATCAAGTCGGCTTTCTTTGGGAACAACCGGAAATATTTGCCCGAAATCTCCTCCAAACACAACAACTAATCCACCGAAGGGCTTATCAGTTAATCGACCGTCAGACGTACGCATAATATCCCTTAAGCTCCTGTCAAGAGCCTCAAAGCAGTGCTTGTGGGTCATTAGAGCCTCATCCCAAATTATGAGCTTTGTTTTCTTCAGAAGACCACACACTTCAGATCCTGGTTTAATCTTGCAGCAAGTTGAGCTTTCATCAACCTAGGTATACCGAATCTGGAGTGAGCAGTTCTACCCCTCGAAAGAAGCAAAGAAGCAATATCGCTAGAAGCCACAGGAAGAACTATATCCCTCTTACTTCGTAAGGCAGAGCACAATGTCTTCAATATGAAAGTCTTTCCCATACCTCTATACCCATACAGAAAGAACACTCCAGCATTGCCACTATCAACTGTAGCCATAATCTTATCATAAACCATCTTTTGTTCTTCGGTCAAACATGCATATAATCTATAGTGCTCGACCTTCATCTCATCTACGTCGTAAGAAATTTCATCTAATATTAGCATATTCTCCGCATCACATATGACAGAAGTACTAAGTTTAGGCATATCTTTAAAATTCAGGAGACTACTGCAATTTGCTGCCAATAGCTTATCAATTTCAGCCAATGTAAAATTTTTAACTTGCTGATCACTGAGTGTTAGACCTGTATATAAGAAATTGATTCACATTAAGAAGAAAATGCTCAAACAATGATTAATAAACTTGAGTTAAAAAAATAATATATGCAATGTGATATATATTTCACAAAAAAATTCAAATTATAACATATTAAAACATTTACTAGGATTGTTGAAATTCTTTTGATGCTTGTAGATAATATCATCCGACAAAAGTTACCAAGTTTTATTCCAGATGTCTTCTGGCCTCGACATACTATTAGATAGTAGTAGCATCGCATATGACAGAAGTACTAAGTTTAGGCATATATTTAAAATTCAGGAGACTACTGCAATTTGCTGCCAATAGCTTATCAATTTAAGCCAATGTAAAATTTTTAACTTGCTGATCACTGAGTGTTAGACCTGTATATAAGAAATTGATTCACATTTAGAAGAAAATGGTCAAACAATGATTAATAAACTTGAGTTAAAAAATAATATATGCAATGTGATATATATTTCACAAAAAAATTCAAATTATAACATATTAAAACATTTACCAGGATTGTTGAAATTCTTTTGATGCTTGTAGATGATATCATCCGACAAAAGTTACCAAGTTTTATTCCAGATGTCTTCTGGCCTCGACATACTATTAGATAGTAGTAGCATCGCATATGACAGAAGTACTAAGTTTAGGCATATATTTAAAATTCAGGAGACTACTGCAATTTGCTGCCAATAGCTTATCAATTTAAGCCAATGTAAAATTTTTAACTTGCTGATCACTGAGTGTTAGACCTGTATAAAAGAAATTGATTCACATTTAGAAGAAAATGGTCAAACAATGATTAATAAACTTGAGTTAAAAAATAATATATGCAATGTGATATATATTTCACAAAAAAATTCAAATTATAACATATTAAAACATTTACCAGGATTGTTGAAATTCTTTTGATGCTTGTAGATGATATCATCCGACAAAAGTTGCCAAGTTTTATTCCAGATTTCTTCTGGCCTTGACATACTATTAGATAGTAGTAGCATCGCGAATAGTCTTCTTAAGTAATTTGGAGATCCCCATTCGTTTGCTTCTTTATTTCCATCAAGATATTCTTTATCACCATCTAACAATCCTAGAGCATAACATGCTGCTTTGTAATCATCGTACACGATGCCATTTACAGTTTTCAAATCATTATGGCATGTAGCACCAGCAATATGATTCAACATTATCCTCAAATAGTAGATATCTCTTGAATACATCGGGACATGGTAAATCCGTCCTATTGTTGTGCCTTTCTTTCTAGGACGCCATTATTGCTTTGGCTTATCCCAAACATAATGATACGGAAATTCATAGTACTTGTACTATCGAGCATCTGGGATCTCACGATTGGTCTTCATCCATTGTAAAAATTGTGATTGGCTAACAGTAGGCTTACCCACAACATCCAGAAGATAATCACCATCTTTGAAAGGAATGCTTTGGTCTCCTTCTAAATGGAAAGATAAGCGCTCTATAGAAGGTGTCATGTAATGAATATCAAATCCAAATATTCTCCACATCGCTTCACATGCAGAAACATATCGACAATCGACATACCTTTTCACTTCATCATCCACGCAAAACCTTACCCCAATTCTGTCGCTTCCCTTGATGATATACTTGAATAAATACTTTATTGACTTCATTTGGTTACAATATTCAAAGTTGATGTGGGCCTGATATTTCAATAATAGCACTGCATTATAAGGTACAATGTACCTATTATCAAGCAAAACTCCACCTTTTTCTACATTGGCAGTGGTATCTCTCCTCTTATAGACATGATATCCATCCTCGTCAATGGATGTGCCTTCATTAAAGATTTTAGGGAAGTTCTTTGAGCATCCAATTTTACACATGCACGGGGATTTTGGGTTAGTGGCTCCACAAGGACCGTGTACCATATATTCTTTCACAGCCTCGTACAACTTCGAGTTAGTTTCTTTGTCGGGAATCTCAACACATATCCACTTGTCAACATCCTCGGCAATTCGTGCTTGGTCCTTACGGTTGAGAAAAAGAAGAATATGAGCATGGGGAAGACCTCGCTTTTGAAACTCCACTGTGTAAACAACTGCTTCAAATAAGCATGTGCATAGTTAAAATTAGCGAAAGCCAATAATAATATAAAATGTTAGTTAATATTACTCCATTTGCCCCACTATTATTGCTACTTTTGATCAATTTGATTAATGTTTGACAAATAATTTAAATTAAAAATAATTACCATATGAAAAATTAAAATTATAATTGTATCATATTTAATAATATTTTCAATAACAATTTTTTAATTTTAATTTTGATAATGATAATTATTTTTTATTCAAATTATACAGGGAAAATAAAAAAAGGTATAATATATATATATAATTTTCAAAGGCGGCATTCAATGATATAGGGAAAGAATTACTTACGTGCATTAGGCTCACCAAAATTTTTCTTATCCTTCAAATCCTTTATCAATTCATCAAGTTTCATCATAAAAACCCTACATATTATATCAGGCCTATCTTCTGGTCTTAGCCCCTTCTTCTGGACGAATCTTGTAATCTCTGGCCATTTTGGATTGCAAGTAAATGTGATAAAGAGCGAAGGATATCCTGTCCACCTGCAAATAGCTAACGCATCCTGAAAATTCCGAGTCATCCACCACTGCCCTCCGGTGTATGTTGATGGCAACACAACTTGTCTTCATGCAGAGGATGGACTGACATCTCCTCTTGAAATTGCATCCGACAGTTTGCTATAAGATTCTACCCTGAGAGCGGGTTGATTGTAATGAATCTATTGAAGCCTTTGTGTATCCATCATTATGTATGCATCAACTATGAATTGTTGCAGTAGTCTTCCATTTCTCATAAGTTGTGGTCCTTCTGTAGACCACTCTTGGAGCCGAAATGATAAGAACTCCTTCAACGAAAGATTAGGTCGCTTTTCCGTATGAAGTTTATTCCTAGGAATATATGTATAGTATCCATCTTCCCCATAAACAAACAACAAGGGGTACTGAAGAGGAAGATAACATGGGTTGAATTCATGAATCTGTTTGTTCACCGAATTGTTTCTCAACCATAATGTCTCTAACATCAGGTGCATCTTCAATATCACCCTCGATAAGAGCTGCCACTTTAGAAGTCGCTGGCAAATTATACATTCTTCCATCCTTGTATCGTTTTCCTATCAGTCGAAGCTTTATCTCACTGAAATTTCTCAATGAAATACGTTCTGCAGCTACTCTGTAAATCTTTGCATACGGGTTATTTTCATCAACCATTTTTCTTAAGTCATCTACAAAGGGTTGTTGAAGTCTGAAGAATTATGTTTACTGTTCATTTGAAGGCAAGTAATATAACATAAATAGATATTTCACATGATATGTACATAAAGCACATAATGATAACGTACATTATTAAAGATAAGTACCTGATAGCTTTTATTCTGTTAGTAACTTCGTTATCGGTGTCATATATATAATTGCGCGAATTGTGGGGGGGGGGCTCCTTCATTGGGCAATAGTGATCCGATTCGATGAACATTCTGACCTCCTAACTTATATGCATAAGGACCTCTTCCTTGATTTACGCTCCAATCAATCGTCCCCCCCACCGACGTAAACACATACATCATGTTGTAGGCACGTATATTATCCATAAATTTTTTCTTTTTTCGTGCTTTTTCTCTAAAAGATCATGCAGCAATTTAGGTGGCTGTTTCAATGGAGGAATTTGTACTTGACCATGCATGCAACATAATGAGAATTTTGGCTTCATCGTTGGCTTGTTCTTTGGAGTCCTTTCTTTATACCAAAATAAAGCATGACAATGATCACATTCATAATCTGCATCTTCAATATCCCAATACGCTACATACATAAAACAACCCAAAATGTAACTGATTTTTTAAAAGCATTAAGTATTCAATGTACTATATTTTACTATTCCAAGTTAAAACAAACAAAGTACTCTTAAAGTAAAATTATATTTCATAGCTAATCTCTTTAGCCATACCTGTGCTTTGTTGTGCAATTTCCTTCATCTTTTGTTTCCTATTACCTCTTGATATTTTAGCCTTATTTTTCTCATTTATTGGCAATTCATTTTGTGATATAATCCTCACTGAATCTAGTAGAAATATTGAGTTATGTTGAAGCATAATATGATGTTAAGAATTATAAAATAATAAATACCGAAGCGACATAAGCATTGAAAATAGTTAAAATTCGATGTTTTGATTGATTTCGTGTACCTATATCCATGAAATTAAGTGAGTTATTTCTCTCATGTACTTGATGTTGAAATTCAGAATTTAATTGATCAAAATTCAAGTTTTTGTTGAGAGATTCCAAAACCCCATTACTTTGGCTAATTGGCCTACCAAGTCTTCTAACTTCAAAGCTTGTTGGATTAGTATCAGTTGGCGTGGTAGCTACGATAAATAAAATGTGTAATGTTGATTAGTAACGCTATAACAATTTTTATAATATAAAATATTTGAAAACGCACAATTACTATTCTTACCATTTGTAAGATTATATGTAGGAAATATTGGTCGATTTAAATGACTTCCGGCGGTCGGAGTGACACCTGAGAGAAATATAATGTAACTAATTATGACATCATGCATCACATTTATCAATTATATAGTGTGTTATCATTAATATAGTTTACTGGTGTGTAAATTAAGTTGAAACAAACAAAGGCTATTGTTAACTATGAAAAAACATATACTCACTCCGTCCCACTTCAATCGGACTTTTTGCATTTTAGTTCATCTTACCTCAAATCGGACTTTCTAAAATGGCAAATACACTTTAATATTGCTCCTGATCGTTCTCTCTCGTACTTCAATTTTATACTCACAACACCAGTAAATTTACTATCCTTCCAACTCATTTCTTTCCTATTCTACTTTTCGTGCTCACAACACCTCTCTACTACATTACTTTTCATTAATCGATGTGCCCTAAAAGTTGGTAGTATATGAATAACAAAAATATTCAAACAATTAAATAAAATTAATATTCTTACTGTTCATAATGATACTCGTAGGAAAGGTTGGCGTCATTAATTAACTTCGACCTGCGGATAAAATAGAAGGATTAGGGTGATCACATTTTAAAAAGTAATCTAATAGTGGCCAAAAAAGAGTAAAGTTAGATGAAAACATTTGAAATCACAAAAACATTTACGTAAACATTAAATTAATATATTACCTCGTGATATTCTCATCTTATATTTTTTATTTGTTGGCAAATCAGTTTGTGATTCAATCATCACATAATCTTTTACTCGCACGAAATCTTGAAAAAAAATATTGAGTTGTGTAAAAATATGATAGGATGATAATTGTATAATATATATATATATACATATATATATATATATATATATATATATATATATATATATATATATACATATATATATATATATATATGTATATATATTTATATATATATATATATATATACATATATATATATATATATACATATATATATATATACTCCCTACGTAAAAGCCACAAAACTAGTCATGCACGCAAAATAAGAAATATGATGTAGAAAAGAGAAAATGTTTAAATGTTGTGAGTATGAAAAATTAAATAGGAGAGAGAATGAGTGGGAGGTGATGTAAGAAAGAGAATGTTGTGAGTGTAAAAGTAAAGTAGGAGATAGAATGAGTGGGTGGAATAGTAATAAAAACTTTCCTTTTTTGGAATGTGCCTTTTTAAATGGGACGCCCAAATGGAAATTTGTGGCTTTTCACGACGGATGGAGTATATATATATATATATATATATATATATATATATATATATATATATATATATATATATATATATATATATATATATATGTATATATAATAAGTACGAAAAGCTCAAAACCATTTAAAATATTGAAAATTGTTCATCTTTAATATCTTATTTGTACCTGTATCCATGCGATTAAGTGAGACAATACTCTCATTTACTTGTTGTTGATTTTCAGAACTGAAGTGCTCAACATGCAGGTTTTTGTTGAGAGATTGCAAGACTCTACTACTTTGGCTAATTGGCCTACCACGCCTTCTCAATTCCAAGTTTGTTGGGCTTAATAAATTACTCAAATTCACATCGTCGGAAAGAGGAATGTTTTCGGTTTCTTGTTGTCGATTCCCAGAATTAGAGTAATCAACATCCAATCTTCTTTTCAGAGATTGTAAACCCCCTACACTTTGATTAGTCGACCTACCACAGCTTCTAACTTCTAAGCTTGATGGGCTACTACCGATGGGCGTGAAAGCTACGATAAGAAAAATAATGATTAATAATAATGCTGTAACAATTTATATAGTATAAAATATTTGAATATGGAAAATTAATATATCTTACCGTTTCTAAGATTATATGTAGGAAATATCGGTCATATTAAATTACAATCGGTCAGAGAGATAGTAACACCTGATAGAAAATACAAAATAAATAATTAAGATATCACCCAACACACAATAAAAAAAAACAGTTTACTACTTTTTGAATCAGATCTCGTAACGTGTTTGATTTAGGTAACAAAAAATGAATGCTAATTTTTTACTATGAAAAAGAATATATATGTATATGGATCTGACAAATTTTTAAACAATTAAATTATATTAATATTCTTACTATTTGAAATGTTACACATAGGAAATGTCGGCGTAATCAATTGACTTCCACCTGCGGATAAAATAAATTTAAAGGATTGGTTATATTTAAAAAAGTAAATAGGCTTAGTGACCAAACTAAAATATGGGTGAAAGAGAGGTAGCTCACAACTGGAGAAAAATAATTTAAAAACTCACGATTAGTAATGTCAGAAAACGTGACTCTTTGATTACCAATCGGGGCTATTGGATGCTTTTCCATCCCTTCATTTTTTTGTTGCTTTTGCTTTTTACCCGTCAGAGTGCTAGTAACACCCGATAGAAAATACAAAATAAATAATTAATATATCACCCAACACCCAATATAGTTTACTACTTTTGAATCAAAACTCACGAGGTGTTTGATTTAGGTAACCAAAAATGAAGTCAAATTTTTTACTATGAAAGAGAACATATATGTATATGGATATGACAATTTTTCAAACAATTAAAATATATTAATATCCTTACTGTTTGAAATGTTACTAATAGGAAATGTCGGCGTCATCAATTGACTTTCACATCCGGATAAAATAAATTTGAATGATAAATTATATTTAAAAAAGTAAATAAGCTTAATGACCAAACTAAAATATGGGTGAAAAAAAAGGTATATCACAATTGCAGAAAAACACTTTAAAAAACGAAGGCTAATTTTTTACTATGAAGGCTAATTTTGTCTATGAAAAAGAATATATATATATATATATATATATATATATATATATATATATATATATATATATATATATATATATATATATGTATATGGATCTGACAATTTTCCAAACAATTAAATTATATTAATATTCTTACTGTTTGAAATGTTACTCATAGAAAATGTCGGCGTCATCAATTGACTTCCACCTGCGGATAAAATAAAGTTAAATGATTGGTTATATTTAAAAAAAGTAAATACATTTAGTGACCAAACTAAAATATGGGCGAAAGAGAGGTAGCTCTCAACTGGAGAAAAATAATTTAAAAAACTTACGATTAGTAATATCAGACAACGTGGTTCTTTGATTACCAACCGGGACTATTGGATGCTTTTCCATCTCTCCACTTTTTTGTTGATTTTGCTTTTTACCAAATGCTTTGTCCATTGTAGTTCTAAAAACAATACACAGAGTATTAACTTCAATACATTAGTAAATTTTCTAATAAACCTAACAAACCGTGATTCTATATAGACAACAACCGATGAATTGGTGTCATCTAGATACATACACATGATTTTAGATCATTCATAATAATAACAATAAGAGGGAAAAAGCGACGTATATACCTTACATACACCGTTATCTATCCACTTTTTTGTTGGTTTTGTTTTTACCAAATGCTTTGTTCATTGTAGTTATAAAAACAATACACAAAGTATTAACTTTAATACATTGGTAAATTTGCTATTAAACCTAACAAACCGTGATTCTATATAGACAACAACTGATGCATAGGTGTAATTTAGATACATACATATGATTGGGAACAACTCCTAACCAATCCATATCATCTTAAAGCTTCTGAATCAACTCAAAGTCTCTAACTTTACACAACCCAGAAATGAATCTCAAATAAGTAAATGAATTTAACGAAAACCCTTTTGGGTCCATATCTTCATGATACATTTCAGCTAAATCAAACCAGGATTGGCAAACTAAAACAACCGCCCCTGCAATTAGCTTGAGTCATTGCGTCGAACACTTGGAGGGCTTTATCAATAAGACCAATTTTGACGTAAGTTGAGATATGAGAACGATATATGGGGCGATTGTTACCAAGAAGTTTGTACATTAGCAACATGGGGGCCTTAAATTAGTATACATATCATCGAATTCAGGGCTGCCAATCTGATTGCATAGTTGGAATTAACAGATATTGAGGTGGATATTTTGATGTGTAGATATATATATATAGAATGTGATATGATTATAAATGGGAAAGGGGAGCTACATGAGGGCTGGTGCCGGCGGAGATGGAGGTTAGACGACGGCGAGAGATAAGATAGGTTTACAGACTTGGGCCCCCTTATCCAATTCCGCGCTAAGGCCATGAACCAATTTTGTTTCACGCCATTTAGTGGTGAACGAAATTTCGTTCAAAGCCATGAACGAAAATTTCGTTCATGAGTTTCGTTCATTTCGTGAACGAAATTGGTTCGAGCTATTTGTGTATTTTGTAATTTTGACATTTTTGAAATTATATTATTTGGATAAAATTATTAATTATGTTTATAATTTCTTTTTCTCTATAAATAGAGCCTAATTTTGAATTTTTTGACATAATTTTAATATTTTGTATATTTAAATTTTCACTTGCACCCAAACGACGCTGTTGTTGCTTTCTGTTTATTCTTTTGTGTGTTGTATTTTAGGTTTTATTTATTTATTTTATGAGTGTAATGGATTAAAATATTATAATTTGATGTTTAATTATGAGTGTTTAATTCCTATAAGTTTGCAGTTAAATAAAACAACAAAATAAATAATTAATTATTTTATATTTAAATAACGTTAATAAAAAATAATATTTTAATAATGTGTATTATTAATTTTATAATATCAAATTACAATTAAAAATCATATTGATGAACGAAAAATTGGTCAAAAAAAAATGGCTTCGTCACTAACAGAGAGTATAAATCTTGAAATGTTATAAGCAAGTCTCTTCAATTAATTCCCAAAACCAGTCTACCTCAATTTTATTGTAGAGATTGTGTTCTGTATCATTGATGAATTCAAGCCAACTACGTACCAGAGTTTCTTTAAACCCATGTTTGTCTTTATACTAACCACCCTATTTTAGTTTTTTTTTGTTTTGTTTACATCCATCGGGGATTTTCTCCTCTATTATGATTTTCTATTAAATGTTTTTCAATACATTAGAATGACGGACATGTGTCATTCTAATGTATTGAAATTGAGTGAAAAGACAATGACAAGAATCTCTATCTATCAAACAACCCATCTCTTCGTTCGTCTGTGTCAGCATTTTCTTCTTCTTTTCCTCTTTTCAATTTTTCTCACTCTTTTCTTTCTCCTGTTGTATATGACTCGATTGAGAGTAAGGAATCAGTAAGTTAGGCACACCAAAAGATGTTATCTTTAAGGTATTTAATTCGTCCCACTATGGTGTAATGGTCTAAACGAATTTCACCTTCAGGATACAAAATCTACGCACTCTTATTCAAAGTTACACTCCTTTATATAACTAGGGAACAATAATCGAAGCTTTAAATGTTTGACTCGAAGAATAGATTTGTTAAGAAGAAAGACGCAGGAAGTAATTAAAATCAGTATTTTTTCTGTATGTTTTCCAGAGGAGGCAACTCTATTTATAGAGTTTGTGTTGTGGTCTTGAAAAGACACAACTTATCCGAACTGGTGCCTCAGCAGTGCACGGCCGAGTCAACAAATTTGCACGGCCGCTCCAAGCTTTGCACGGCCGGGTCACCAAAATTGGCACGGCTGCTCCATACTTGCACGGGCGCGTTCTTTTGCCTTGCACAGCCGATCCGGGTGTGCCTCTCTGAACAGTCATACCCTTAGCAAATGTCCATTCAAAGAGTCACAACCCAAAACATTTAAACTAATTTACTTTCTCACGCCTAATACCCGCTTCGATATTACTTTTATTTATATATATATATATATATATATATATATATATATATATATATATATATATATATATATATAATATAATATAATATAATATAATACTCAAAACTTTTAAGCTACTTGACATTTTCCCATAATAGAGGGAAGCTCAAGCAAGCTCATAGGAACTCTTCAAACTTAGCTATTATATACCAAGTTTAGCTCCACAAGTTTTATTAGTAATTTCATGTGGGATAAAGAAGACACAAGAAGACAAGAAATGAAAATGAGACTTTTATACCATGAATGAAAGGTTGCTATACAAACTCAATATGGGAGATGACCAAGTATTATATGTGAATACTACTATATATAGCAATCCCCCACTTATTTACATATAATAACACTAAACAATTTCAGTTTCTTTACATAACGAATACCCATTAAGTGGACGAGCCTTAAACTTTATGGTTGAATGTGAAACCTTTTGGGAGACATATCCTCGTCATGCATGATTTCATGTTCCTTTTGATCTTAGCAGCACCTTGTAGTTGGGCCTTGTGCTTAATCCTGGTTTTCACAAGTACTCTAGAAATTTTACCGGAGTAATCCATAAGAAGCGGCCTCTCACTTCTTTACTTGTATAGGTAGACTTATCGAGAATGTCCACAACGCATTCTACGAAAGCTATAAGTCTATTAAGAATTTTGAATACATCATAATCTTGTTGTGGTAATGAAAGTGCATAGGTCAGATTTGAAACTTTTGAATAGTGACACCCCCACTATTTTTAAGTTATGCACTAGAAATGTATCAAAGTTTCCATTTCACCAATGTCTAATATTGAATTTCCTTTTAACTTTAAACATAAGGTGACAAATCTATGAATTGTACCTTAAGATAAAGTTGATTTCAATTAAGACATTGTTTCGACCGGTAACAGTCCCATATCTCTCATGACCTTTGTAATTTTATCCCCTGATAAAGATTTTTTAGTGGATCAGTTAACATCTGATTTGTAGGAAGATACTCAAGTGATATCTTTCCCTTTTTAACCATATCTCTAATATGATTATATCTCATAGCAATGTGTTTGCTATGATTTGATATTCTCTCATTCTTTGTATTGAATATGGCAGCTTGATTATCACAATACAAAGTTATGGCTCCTTTCTTAGAATCAATAAATGGTATGGTTCTTAAAAATCTTCTAAACCATATTAAATCTTTACTAGTCATTGACATGGCTATATACTCAGATTCCATAGAAGACAAAGCAACACATGTTTGTCTTTTTGAAGACCAAGCAACTATGGCTCCTCCAATGGTAAATAACCAACCACTCGTTGATTTGGAGTTGGTTACATCTGATGCCCAATTTGCATCACTATAACATTCAAGTATAGGTGAATTACACTTGTAATGTAAGCCATAGTTTATTGTGAATTTTAAGTACCTTAGTACTCTTTTTAGTTCCGTTTAATGTTCTTCACTTGGATTACTTGTAAATCTACTAAGTATGCCAATTGCACATGCAAGATCAGGTCTTGTATGATTAACCACATACATTATGCTACCAATTATCTTGGCATATTCTCCTTGATTTACGGCCTCGCCTTTATTTGGAACTAACTTCATATGAGGGTCAATAGGACTTTTACTTATTTTACAATCAAAATAATTAAACTTCTTTAATATTTCCTCAATGTAATGAGATTGAGTTAATATGTAAGTTTTGTCCTTTTTGATCATCTTAACCCCTAAAATGACATCTATTGGACCTAAGTCCTTCATGTCAAACACTTGCTTTAAATAGTTCTTTGTTTCATTTATACAATTGATATAAAACAAAATATTAGCAAGTCATCAACATATAAAGTTATAACAACTTTATAGTTAAGAGTAACTTTAGTAAAAACACAACTTTCTACTTTACTACTCTTAAAATCAAACTTTTGAATTTTGTGCTTAAACTTTTTGTACCATTGAATTGGTGCTTGTTTAAGTCCATATAGAGATTTCTTTAATTTACATACTTTGTGTTCTTCTCCTTTAGAGATATAACCCTCGGGTTGTTGTATGTAAATCTCTTCATCAAAATCTCCATTTAAGAATGTTGTTTTAACATCCATTTGATGAACATCTAGTCCATGACGGATGCTATAGCAAACATAGTTCTAATTGATGTAAATTTAGTGACCGGTGAAAATGTTTCGAAATAGTCAATTTCTTCTTTTTGACTATAACCTTTGGCAGCTAATTTTGCCTTGTACTTATCAATAGTACCATCAGTTTTGAGTTTCTTTTTCAAAACCCACTTGCAACCAATAGGTTTAGTACACTACAAGAAAAACGACAGTTACCGACGGAAAAATCCGTCACTAAATGCCAAAAATCCGTCACTAAATCAATTTAGCGACGGATTTTAGACGTAAAAAATCCGATGTTAAAACGTGCGTCGCTAAATTTTCCGACGGATTACCGACGGTTCTCAATCAGATTTAGCGACGAAAATTTCCGTCGCTAATGTTTTAAAATCCGTCGGTAATTTGGTAAAATAAAAGACCAAATTAAAGCATTATGCCGACGGATTAGCGTCGAAAAATTCCGTCGCTATTTAAACGGTCGTTTTATTTTTTGGACCATTTTCGTGACGGATTATCGACGGATCATTTCGTCGTTATTTAAATGGTCATTTTATTTTTTGGACCATTTTAGTGACGGATTATCGACGGATCATTCCGTCGCTATTTAAATGGTCGTTTATTTTTTGAACCATTTTAGTGACGAAATATCGACGGATCATTCAGTTGCTATTATTTATGTTGCTGTAATTATTATTTTATTATTAATATTAGTGACGGAATATCCCGTCGCTATTTTTTATGCTGTAATAGTAAGTTTTATTATTTAATATTACTGACGGATTATTCCGTCACTAAATTTATTAAAAAAAATCAATATTTATTCGTTTTTTTATATGCCGAATTATTGAGGAGTTTCCCGACGAATATTTTCAATGCTAAATTTATATTTTATATTAAAAAATTTTTATATATATTAATATTATATATATATATATATATATATATATATATATATATATATATATATATATATATATATATCAAAAACAAATTATAATGTCAATCAATTTAAATCAGTCCCTTTAACTTTTCTTACTCTCAAATCACTTCCATAACTTTTATTAATCTTAAATCAGTTTAAATTTCACAGTTACACTTTGCTCCCTTAAACTTCTTTTATATGCAAATTAGTCCTTACATATCCTTTCATTTCAACTTTGATCACCATCACACCAATAGTATAATGAACAAAGTCCAATGAAACAAATTCCAACCAAGAAAATTAAATCAAATTTCAAATGAGAAAAATTGAACAAAATTCCATCAAGAAAATTAACACATAACCTATACAAATTCAAAAATTTACACAATGGAGAAACTTGAGTCAATCTATATCACTTCTTCAAACAACAATGAACCTCCAGAAACTACTGGAAGCATGCATCAATCAACAATAAAATGACACCCACTTTCGATAGGAAATCAAATCATTTAGGGAATTTGACAGAGAACCAGTTTCCAGCAAAGATTCATCATCGACGTGTTGGCTGCACAAATTCTGGCTCCCTTAGGATTGTTGTTCATAAGGTGTACTAGATCTTAAAATATTACTGTAAAGGGAGGCGACGGTGATGGCAGTGAAGGGGAGAGGGGGCGACGGTGATGGCAGTGAAGGGAAGAGGGGGCGACGGTGATGCAGTGAAGGGGAGGAAATGAGGGAGGCGGCTGGAAGGGGAGGAAAATAATGTGGCATGGTGTTGGTCCGGCTCAGATTTGAGGTAGTGAAGGGGTGATTGAGAGAGAATGAGGGAGGCGACGGTGATGGCAGTGAAGGGGGGAGGGGCCGACGGTGATGGCAGTGAAGGGGAGAGGGGGCGACGGTGATTGCAGTGAAGGGGAGAGGGGGCGATGGTGATGCAGTGAAGGGGAGAGAATGAAGAAGGCGGCTGGAAGGGGAGGAAAAGTGAAGGGGAGAGAATGAGGGAGGCACCGGAAGGGGGAGGAAAATAATGTGGAAGGGTTTAGTTACAATGATTTTGGAACATTGGATGTATGTAATTAATGGTCCAGATTAATCTAAAAGTCAATCCTCGTGAAATTAGAAAGCCAATCAAATGAGTGTATTTGTGTTTTTGCTGGATGAATTTGGACCATTGGATTCATTTATATTTGATATATTTAATGGTGAAGATGTTGCTTGGGGTAATGATCCATGTGAATATATGTGTTCTAATGATTTATTGCCACCTCTTATGTTTATTTTTTATCACAAAAAACTTTTAATGATCATAATAATTAGTAAAAATAATTATTAATATACCTAATAATTGAATAATATACAATAAATAAAAATTATGATAATAATGTTGAATAAAATACGTAAAACAACAAAATAAATTAAATTTCTAAGAAATATTAATATACCTAAGCCTTGAATTCCACTCTAAATCCTAAAACAATAATGCCTAAAAATATAATTTATTGATAATAATAATTTAATAATTTAAACTTCTAAAAATATTAATATACCTAAGTAATAATTGGCAGTAATAAATTATAAAAAATACTTATTAACAATAATAATAATTTAGAAATCAATCCATGTGAAAATAGGGGAGCCAATCAAAGGAAGTGTATTTGTGTTTTTGCAGGATCAATTTGAACCATTGAATTCATTTATATTTGATGTATTTAATGGTGAAGATGTTGCTTGGGGGTAATGATCCATGTGTATATATATGTTATAATGATTTATTGCCACCTGTATTTAATTGTTTATCACAAAAAACTTTTAATGACCATAATAATTAATAAAAATAGTTATTAATATAAAAAATGATTTAAAATATAAAATAATAGTATCTAATAATAATAATTAAATAATATATAACAATATATCATAATAATAATAATATACATGTTTTCTTGATGATTATAATAATTATTTAAAATAATAAACAACAATAATAATAATTTGTCTTTCAAAAAAATTATAAATATAAAATAATATTTTATCATAATAATAATTAAATAAAAAATAATATTTAATAATAATAATAGTAATAATCATACCCTAACACATAAATTTATACACCTAAATCCTAAATCATATACCACAATACCTTAAACCATACCACATACCCTAAACCCTAAATCATATGCCTTAACACCTTATACCCTATATCCTATACCCTATATACCCTATATACTGTATCCTATACCCTATATACTATACCCTATACCATGTACCCTATACCCTATATACTATACCCTATACCTTATACCCTATACCCTATATACTATATCCTATACCCTATACCCTATACCATATACCATATACCCTATATCCTATACCCTACATCCTATACTCTATACCCTATACCCCTATTCCCTATATACTATACCCTATACCCTATACCCTATATACTATACCCTATACCTTATACCCTATACCCTATATACTATACCCTATACCCTACACCCTATACCCTATATACTATACCCTATACCCTAAATCATATACCCTATACCCTATACCCTATACCCTATACCCTATACTCTATACCCTATAAACTATACCCTATACCCTATATACTATACCCTATACCCTATATCCTATACCTTATATCCTATACCCTATACCTTATACCCTATATACTATACCCTATACTCTATACCCTATATACTATACCCTATACCTTATACCCTATACCCTATATATTATACCCTATACTCTATACCCTATACCCTATACCCTATACTCTATACCCTATACCGTATACTCTATACCCTAAACCCTATACCCTATACCCTATACCCTATACACTATACACTATACTCTATACCCTAAATGTATAGTTTTTTTATTTTTTATGAATATAAATAAATATTTTGGACATTTTTTAGCATTGAAGTTTTTTTCAAAAAGTTATATAAAAAAAGTTAGAAAAAAATAAACAAATGAAAGTATAATAAAGAAATCAGGGACGGGTAAAATTCTTTAATTTTTATTTATAAATGTATAGTTTTTTTTATTTTTTATGAATATAAATAAATATAAATAAATATTTTGGACATTTTTTAGTATTGAAGTTTTTTTCAAAAAGTTATATAAAAAAGGTTAGAAAAAAAATTAAACATATGAAAGTATAATAAAAAAATCAGGGACGGGTAAAATTCTTTAATTTCTATTTATAAATGTATAGTTTTTTTTTTATTTTTTATGAATATAAATAAATATTTTGGACATTTTTTAGTGTTGAAGTTTTTTTTCAAAAAGTTATATAAAAAAAGTTAGAAAAAAATAAACAAATGAAAGTATATTAAAGAAATCAGGGACTGGTAAAATTCTTTAATTTTTTATTTATAAATGTATAGTTTTTTTATTTGTAAAAAAATCCACTACTAACCAACATCTCAAATATAAATTTAATAATTATTTTAAATAATTTAGCAACGACTCAAATCCGTCGGTAATAATATGTAATCAATTTACTGACGGATTTTAATCTGTCGGTAATTAAATTCGTCACTAATCCATCGCTAACTTAAAATATAAATTTAATAATTATTTTAAATAATTTAGCAACGACTCAAATCCGTCGATAATAATATGTAATTAATTTACCAACGAATTTTAATCTGTCGGTAATTAAATCCATCACTAATTCGTCACTAACCTAAAATATAATTTTAATAATTATTTTAAATAATTTAGCAACGACTCAAATCCGTCGGTAATAATATAAAAATTAATTTATCGACGGATTTTAATCCGTCAGTAATTAAATCCGTCACTAATCCGTCGCTAACCTAAAATATAAATTTAATAATTATTTTAAATAATTTAGCAACGACTCAAATCCGTCGGTAAAAATATCCGTCGCCATTCCATCATAAATCCGTCGGTAAAAAAGTGCGCAAATTTTTTGCGCCAAAATGGTGACGGATTAGAGACGGAATGGAATCCGTCGGCATATCCGTCACTAAATCCGTCGGTAATCTCATCCAAATTTGGTTTTTTGTTTTTCACCCTAGGTCGTTGCTATTTTGTCGCTAATCCGTCGGTATTAGCGACGAAATTATTTCCGTCGCTAATTTTCGTCGGTATCTGTCAGTTTTCTTGTAGTGGTATTAGGAGGAGGATTGACTAGAGTCCATGTTTCATTATCAAGTATAGATTCGATTTCATCATCCATGGCTCTTTTCCACAAGTCTTAATCAGACATAGACATAGCTTCTTGAAAAGTTTTAGGATCCTCTTCTAACATATATGTAAACATGCTAGGACCAAGATTCTTTTCAATTCTTTGTCTTTTGCTTCTCCTTAACTCAACTATTTCTTCATTTTCATTGTTGTCTAAATTTTCATCATTAGCGATGGCATCACCATTATCATGTGAACTTGATGCTTTTTCTACTTCAAGTTCTTTTGAAAATTTATGGTTTATATCTACCTTGTCTATACTTTTTATGTTTAAATGTTCATAAAAATTAGCATGTGTAGCTTCAAACACACGATTGTCATTAATTCTCATAAATCTATATGCTTTGCTTATTGAAGAATAACCAATAAATATAGATTTCACAGCTTTGCTCCCAAGTTTATTTCTTTTCAAAGTTGCATCTAAAACATATGCAATACAACTCCATACCTTTAAATGTGAAATATTAGGCTTACGCCCATTAAATAATTCGTATGGAGTTTTCATATGTTTATTCACAATTCTGTTACAAATGTAAACAGAACTTAATAGTGCCTCTCCCCAATACCTCATTGGTAATTTTGAATGTATAATCATGGCACTAACCATCTCCATTAAGGATCGATTTTTCCTCTCGGCTACTCCATTTTGTGGTGGAGTATTAGGTGCTGAAGATTCCCTAACAATTCCATTTTGTTGACAAAATGAAATCATCTCGTTTGAGAAATATTCACCACCTCTATCCGATCTTAATCGTTTTATCCTAAGATTGGTTTGAATTTCAACTTCGGCTTTGAAAATTTTAAACTTGTCAAAAGCTTCATCTTTTGTTCTAAGTAAATACACATATGCAAACTTAGAAAAATCATCAATGAACGTAATAAAATAACGTTTTTCCCCTCTTGTCAAAACATCTTTGTTGTCACAAATATCGGTATGAATTAACTAAAGTAACCTAGTTGATCTTACTACACTTTTAAAAGATGTTTTAGTCAACTTAGATTGAGCGCAACATTCACAATTATTCATAGAATAAATAGTCGAAGATTTAGGAATATACTCATATTTAATCATACGACTCATTGCATTCATACTAATATGTCCTAATCTAGAATGCCAAAAATCATACTTTTCAACATTAAAATTAGAATCAACAAAGACAGCAGAACTGATAATTTTATTATCAATGCTCAATAAATACATTTGGTCTTTAATGTAGCCCTTTCCAACAAACGTCCCATTTTTAGTGATATTCACTTGTTGGGTGCGGAAGGTTACCTTAAAGCCATTTTCGTCCAATTTAGGGACGGATACAAGATTTTTCCTCATAGAGGGAATATGATACACATTTTTCAAAGTAAGAGTCTTTCCCGAAGTGAGGGGGAGAATAATGGTCCCTATGCCCAAGACCTCACTTGTAGAAGCATTTCCCATATAAACAGCTTTCGGCTCTTTCACTTCTTCATATGTTTTGAACAAGCTTCGATTTGGAGTTACATGACATGTAGCCCCTGAATCAATCCACCAATCTGAGTCGACATTGTTGACTAGATAGATTTCGAAAAGCATGCTAATGAAGTTGCTCTTAACTACATTTGCTTGTTCATTTTTCTGTTGCCCTTTGCGGTAATAGCAGTCCTTAGCCAAATGGTTTGTTTTTCCACAAACATAACAAGAACTCTTCTGCTTTTTCTTAGCTTTACCCTTCCCATCATTTTTAAAGTTGTTTTTCCGTTTGAATTTTTCTTGGTTTCCCTTGGAAGTTCCGGCAACGTTTTTATTTTCCACATAGTTTACACCATCAATCTTCTCAGAAATTGAGCCATCACATTTGAGACTTTCAGTCTCAATTTGGATGCCTTGAAGAAGTTCATCTAAAGAGATGGACTTTTTCTTATAATTCAATTTGTTTTGGTAATATTTCCAAGAAGGTGGAAGTTTACCAATGATGGTTGAAATTTGGAATGTCTCAGAAATGGGTTCACCCGCATCGGCACATTCGATGGCTATGTCATTGAGTTCGTTAACCTGATCAATGACAGGCCTTGAGTCTACCATCTTGTATTCAACAAATTTATTGACCAAAAAAGATTTATTACCAGCATCTTCATTGATGTACCTTCATTTGATTGCAAACCAAACATCAGCGGCGGTCTTGTGTATTTGGAACACGTTGAACAACGTGTTGTTTAATGCTTGCAGAATGGTGAATCGGCAAATGAAGTCATCCAATTTCCATTTCTTCACTTTTTCCTCATCCTCGGTTTTCTGTGCCTCGGTTGCTTTCTCATTTTAATTCTCCTTTGGACAAGGATCACATAGCACATAGAATACCTTTGCAATGGTGAGAAGGTATTCCATCTTCAAGCTCCAGCGCTTGTAGTTCAGCCCATTTAGCCTTTCTAACTTATTTGCTTCGGGTAATTGTCCCTTCATCAAAACTAACTCCATCTATACGAAAATTAAATACCTTAAAACTGTTGTATATGACTCGATTGAGGGTAAGGAATCAGTAGGTTAGGCACACCAAAAGATGTTATCTTTAAGGTATTTAATTCGTCCCACTATGGTGTAATGGTCTCAACGAATTTCACCTCCAGGATACAAAACCTACGCACTCTTATTCAAAGTTACACTCATTTGAATAACTAGGGAACAATAATCGAAGCTTTAAATGTTTGACTCGAAGAATAGATTTGTTAAGAAGAAAGACTCAGGAAGTAATTAAAATCAGTATATTTTTTTTGTATGTTTTCCGGAGGAGGCAACTCTATTTAAAGATTTTGTGTTGTGGTCTTAAAAAGACACAACTTATCCGAACTGGTGCCTCAGCAGTGCACGGCGAGTCAACAAATTTGCACGGTCGCTCCATGCTTTGCGCGGCCGGGTCACCAAAATTGGCACGGCCGCTCCATACTTGTACGGGCGCGCTCTTTTGCCTTGTACGGCCGATCCGGGTGTGCCTCTCTGAACAGTCATACTCTTAGAAAATGTCCATTCAAAGAGTCACAACCCAAAACATTTAAACTGGTTTACTTCCTCCTGCCTAATACCCGCTTCGGTATTACTTATATATTATATATCATATATATATATATATATATATATATATATATATATATATATATATATATATATATATATATATATATATATATATATATATATATATATATATATATATATATATATATATATATATATATATATATATATATATATATATATAATACTCAAAACTTTTAAGCTACTTGACATTTTCCCATAATAGAGGAAAGCTCAAGCAAGCTCATAGGAACTCTTCAAACTTAGCTATTGTATATCAAGTTTAGCTCCACAAGTTTTATTAGTAATCCCATGTGGGATAAAGAAGACACAAGAAGACAAGAAATGAAATTGAGACTTTTATACCATGAATGAAAGGTTGCTATTCAAAAAATAGTCTTCCTTGACTTCTCCCCTAACTCTTGATATAAAGTTAATAAATTTGTTTTCATGCCCACAAAGTGACCAACTTCTTGACAGATAATAGAATGGTATGATATCCGGTTCTCTCATTTATCATTTTCATTTATTTTCATCTTCAATCCAATCAAAGTTTAATCTATTTGTTCTAGATTGTGCAGATAAATGACTTCTAAGGTGTTTTTTCCCTTTGATTTGTGATGGTCAAATAAGGGAATGGGGATTATGTGTTGATCATTTAAAAATAAAATAAAATTATGTGTTATCTTATTTTCTTTATCTATGATGATATGTTTTTTTTTATCAAGTGATGATATGTACGTAGATGAGGAAGATATGATTTTGTGGTTTTTACTGAATATAAAATCTTGTGCAATTGAAACTCTTAAACAACAAGAACTGCTAACTCACATGTGAATTCTGGTATCTCTTTTAAATTTCGAAAATTACTAATTACTGATAAGAGATATACTCCATTTGACTAACTTCCACGTTTTTTTGCTCACAGTAAGTTATTACTAATCTCAACAAACAAACACAAATTCACATTCACATTTATATGCATTTAAAAATTTAATTTAAAAATTGAAAATTACTAATTACTAAATAGCAAAGATATACTCCATTTGACTAACTTCCACATTTTTTGCTAAATTAGTCTGACAGATAATTAATTGAACCTGGTAATTGAACTTCGTCAAGTGTAGTGCTGTTGTAGAACCGCTGTGATCCAAAACTTGATACAACTGATATTCAAAACTTGATACCACTGTGATCCAAGACCTGAAAGTTATACGATGATTATGTCAAAGAATAGATGAGATTTTTTTTTAGCATAAACAGATGATGATTTGTAATGTATAATTTATCAAATTGTGTAGAGAAGGAGATGAAATGAAACTTGCAAAGGCAAATATGGTTATTCGCGATGTATATAAGCAGTAAATGAACAACATGTATTTTCAGAACGTCATATTATATATGAAGAAAAATCAGGATCAACATAAACATAGTTTGCATAATGTTATCTATATAAATTTACTTAATTTTAGGATTAGATATTATCATAATTTATGGAGCTTTGAACCATCCTTGGCAACTTAAGATGGAATGACGGCTTTAAAAAAAAAAGAGATAAATTGAAGTTGTTGACTATATCCTTCCAACCATTTGAATTTCACGGTACATATAACAACGAAATGTGTTTAAAATATGGTCTTGCTTTCAAATTTGAAACTAACCTATTTTTTAAATTATAATTGGTGATAATTTTAAAACACATATCATCTAACCTATATTTTTAAATTATAATTGATGATAATTTTAAAACACATATCATCATCTATCATCTAAAGACTAACATATATTTTAAAATTATAATTGGTGATAATTTTAAAACACATATCATCATCTACCATCAATAAAGACTAACCTATATTTTTAAATTATAATTGGTGATAATATTAAAGCAAATATCATCATCAATCATCTGATAAAGACTAACCCATATTTTTAAATTATAATCAGTGATAATTTGAAATATATATCATTACCGGCTGATATTATCATTATTCAAAGAACAATCATATTGGGATAAAAATATATTTTAATTCATACTTATATTAATAATAAGAAGGTTTTAATGGCATTTTTTGCAGCGTAATACAATTCGAGAAATTGGTTTGAATTAAATGACCGGTTTGAATTTAAGAATCATTTTGAAATGGGAATTTTTAGTAAAAAAGTCATAAATATTTACTTATTCACATTTAAACTTTATTTACAAATATATAATAAACCATGAATCAAAATTATAAAAAATAATTTAGGTTTGAATAGAAATTGACGAATGAGAAATCGCCACGTGAAATTCCACGTCATAAAGCCACATGGCAAGCTGTGGGCATGACATTTTCTTCTGCTTTAATATTATATATAGACTATGAGTATGTCATGGTTAAAATAAACAATAAAAGAGGAGTGGCCCGAAACTGTGCAGACTGGACAGCAACGTAGTGGCAAGGAAAACTTAACTCCAAACCTTATTCGAACAAATAATATGCATCTTAAACTTAAAACACACTTAGCTTAATGTACCATGGATATGCCTAAACCTAACTCTTTCAAATATATGCACATAAACTTGAATAAATAGTAAAAAAAAAAAAAACTAAAAGTGGACAGATCTGACCCTTCTTACAAAACATGGTTTTTGAGGTGATTTTGAGAAACAACAAGGCTTGTTAATGATGTATCCTTACACATAAGACATATACTTACATGAAAAATAAGAACACCACATTTCATACATAATGCCTTCGCTACAACTAAAATCAATCCAACCAAAGGAACCAAAAACGTCAAATATTTTGGAACAAAATTTAACTCCTAAAACGACATGTATTATGACTAACAACCCCCCCCCCCCACACACACACATACAATCATATATATATATATATCCAACCAAAGGAACCAAAAACATCAAATATTTTGGAACAAAATTTAACTCCTAAAACGACATGTATTATGACTAACAACCTTCCCCACACACACATACAATCATATATAAATATAAATATATAAATATATATATATATATATATATATATATATATATATATATATATATATATATATATATATATATATATATATATATATATATATATATATATATATATATATATATATATATATATATATATGATGCATGTTTTCAAAGTCATTAAATTAAAACCATGGATTTCATAGCATTAACATGTCAACCCAACTACTATATATACAACATTTATAGAGGTTTAAACATTAATAGACAGTAAACATACCATACGCGAGTAATGCTCGGCGAAGTTGATTGTCCCTGACGTGTGTTTGGTACATGTCCTTGATGAACTTCCCCTATTTTGCTTTGCCCATTCAGAGGCTTCAATTGCCTTCTCCGACTCCCAATGAGCGCAAAATTGTGGCCACACCTCCTCAGTCATATAGAGCGGGCACTTGGTGGGGTTTCTACCTTTATCCCAATAATTTTTTTTTGTGTTGCAGATGAAGTCCTTATACCGATTCTTGCATATTTTTTCGAAAAGATTTTTGACCACATTGTCATCATAAGTCCAAGTATATTCCTCCTACAATATAATATTAACCAAATCACATTTTTGTAATAATTTGAGAAATCACATGTACTTACATAATATAGGATAGAAGAGTTTCACTTCATTGCCATAGCAAACGAGAAGATGTAATAGTCACTATCCATGGTTTGTACTGATTAACCTCTATCTGGATGTTCATTGAGAAAGCGACAATTGCTTAATTTTTCTTAAGAGTCTCCATTTGTTGTGCTTAACAACTAACATGACAGTTGGGAAGAACCATAAACACTCTATCAAGACAACCTGATTACATACATCTTGGTTGCATATTTTTCTAACTTGGGCAGTTGAGGATTTTTGACGTTTTAGTTGTATCTTACCTTACTGGCAAAATGATGTGCCAAACATTCATTCTGAGGCTAATACTATTGTGTTAGAACATTTGTGCCTCATTTGAGTCATGTAACCATTAAGCTTAAACTGATGGTGGAGATACTTCTTAGATCTGGTAGAGCATTCAGTCTAATGTCCCCTTGTAGCAGAAGAAAAATAGGTTAAGTTAGAGAACTTTCCAAGTGAAGTAGCTTGAATTGCACTCTATGGTTTCAGTATTGGTTCACAATATCTTGAATTTGACAAATCACATGTATCTCCATAGCTTCTTCTCAAAGTTCAAAAAGAGAATTGATTGTTGTTGTGTTTATATGATTGATGAGTCTTTTGACCATAGAAAGAGAAGTCAAAGTAAGGTTGACACAGTAACATCCGTTGGTGACAAGTTCATAGAAGGGCAGAGCAAAAGTTCAAAAAATGGATTCAATGAAGCTGATTTTAAGATTCTGTAAAACCAGAATTTTGATCAACATTGACAAATAAACTGTTCTGATCTAGAAACTTCCAGAAGACGTAAAGGTACTCGTTGGAAAGGTCTATGTGTCTACTTTCATAAAAAAAATCGGTTCATTGTTTAGAGGTATAGAAAGGGACATAAGGCAGTTTTAGTACAGATGGATCAAGCAGTCTGCATAGCAACTTTTTATTTTCCTAGTTCATGTATTACTACATAGGTACTGAGTGTTATCCCTTTTAATTGTGTGTCAATTATACTTTCCTCCATAATTTCCCCTTTCCGGTATCAAAGGTGCAAGGAAAAAGAAAGAAAGAGAAGATGACCGATAAAGAGATATTTTATACATATAAAAGATGTCTTTGAAAGCTTAGTTGATTGTGATACTAGGTTGTTTTTGGGGGTGTTAGGGTTTGTAAAATTATAGAGTAATAAAAGAGGTGAGAGATTGAAGAGAGAAATGAGTGTGGGGTGGGGGGTATTGTGTGGTGGTTGGAGTATGTTTGGAGTATTCTCTTAGTACAAAGTAAATATATAATGAGAACATTTTAACATTAATCAAACGACAAAAAAACATTAATACTATACCGTAAAGGCCTTCCAATAGGCTTCCTTTTCATCATCCGACAACAGTTTATAGGTGGGCCAAAAGGAATGTTGCCTTCGCTTTCGAAGATATTCCCCAAACAAATATCCAGGTGTAGGATCACTATCCGCAAACCTGCCAATATATTTATACACAAATAGGAATTTAATATACTTAAATAATGAATTTTATATAAAACAAAAGGAACCAAAATATATAAAATGTATAGTTACTTACTGATTGAATTTGTCACATATGAATAGATATCTGCGACCAGAGTCATCGGTAGCATCAGGAATCCTGGTGGGATCAGTGGGTGGAACAGAGTTGCTAGATCTATCAATCTCCGATCCGGTTTCAGACATAGCTATAGAAGGGGCCGGTTGGGTCCCAATGATAGTCTTATTAAGAGGGCGGGTCTTCTTACCCGATTTAGGGGTCATAGCTCCTTGAGATTAAATGTTTAAATCTGTAATACCCGATATAGAATGAGCAAAAATTATAACTCCAATTCAGATGGATCTGACAGTGATGAAAGAAACGAAGCTGATTATGATGACTCAGATAATATAGAAGCGCACATGTCAGGAATGAAAAGAAACAAATCCAAGGGGAAACTAAATATCCTCTAGGAAAGGAAAAGTAAAAGCTAGCAAAACCAAGTTTATTGGCTGGAGATCAAAATCTCTTCTACAATCATCATTTCAAGAAAAAAACAAAAAATAATATGATGGATTGGATTAAAAATTAAATTGAATTAAATTGAAATAATGTGAGCGAGAAATCTTCCTCGTCCTCCTGACCTATGAGTCGACAGCTTAATTGATACTCTCCAGGTAATCGATTTCCATGAATCGGAGACTAGTGTCTGATTTCCATGAATCGGAGACTAGTCTCCGATTCATGGAAATCGATTACCCACATAGTATCAATTAAGTTGTCGACTCATAGGTCACAAGGACGAGGTATGTTTCTCGCCCACATTATTTCAATTCAATTCAATTTTAATCCAATCCATCGTGTTATTTTTGTTTTTTCTTGAAATGATGATTGTGGAAGAGATTTTGATCCCCAACCAATAAACTTGGTTTTGTTAGCTTTTACTTTTCCTTTCCCAGAGGATAGATAGTTGCCCCTTGGATTTGTTTCTTTTCATTCCTAGCATGTGCACTTTTGCATAATCTGAGTCATCGTAATTGAAAACTACTTCATTTCTTTCATCACTGTTAGATCCATCTGAATTGGAGTTATAATTTTTGCTCATTCTATATCGGATAAACGATAGAGGTGATAGTGGGTCACCTTGTAATAGAGTAGTTGTTCCCTTGTAAAACTCTCCTGAATAGCTTTAAGTTATTGCTGTCAAAACCAAAGGTTCTCAGAGCCTTAATAATAAAGTCCCATTCAAGTCTATCGTAAGCTTTTGACATGTCCAACTTAAACACCACATTGTGTCCAGGAATCTTCATATCAATTCTGTGGACTACTTCATGAGCTAGGGCTATAATTTTGGACTGGATTTTATAAAAGAAAGTACAAAGGCTAATAGGTCGAAGGTCCTTATATTCCTCAGGCTTCTCTATCAAAGGATATTGGTTTTAGGTGTTTTGAAACCAATAAGTTTTGGTTTATTAATGGTTCGGTGTTTTCGTTTTCGGTTTGATATCGGTTTGGTTCGGTGTAAAACAAACAAAATAATGACTCAAGAAACATACAGAAGGCAGCATTGTTGAAGGCCAAAAAACCTAAGATATACTTCATTGGCCCTAATAGAAGGGAACAACGATGGTTGGTCGTAATAGAAGGTTTTTTCGAGTTTAAAGTTTAAAACATTTTAAGTTAACAAAACCGATCTTTGCGTGTTCGAGGTTAGAACCTAGCAAAAGAATCAGATCAATTTTGATGGCCAGCCATAACATTATCCTATGTACAACTAACCTTAATCTTCTGGTATGCAACCCACAGTTCCATTTCGAAACTATCAAACAAATGAACAAACTTAAACTAAAAAATGCATGTAAAATTCAGTTCCAGTTTCACCCCATAAACGCATACGCCCTTTCTCGCTTCAAAAACCCAAGTGACAGTTCAGTGATTATTTTTGCAATTTTTCCTAATTTTAACAATAAAATAGCAACAAAAAGAAAAAGAAAATGAAAGGAACCACGACTTAGCAATTAGAATGTGCAGCAATATAACACAAACTAAAGGAATTTGAAGGATTAGAGCTATATATATTTATTGATTCCATGTAATTTATCTTTTAAATATCTATACTCATTTCGTCTCAAAAGTGTAGTCTATAACAAACTTAGGAGAAGTAATCAACATTATTTGCACCCCTACTGGTAGTTTGTTAAAAAAAACATCCCTATTGTTTTACTAAGTCTATCATTATTGGAGTAGTAACATAACAGGAAAAAAAGGATTAACAGGGAAATAGGTATTACAGTAACCAACAAGCCTGGTGGCCAGAGCTCATGGCTTCCAACCTGGAGGTCATGGGTTCGATTCCCCCCTAGAAGTTAGAGGGAAGGCTTTCTCTCCTTAGGATTTCCTAGGCGCTTCCGTGTGTGTGTGTGTCTGTATGTGTGTGTGTGAGAGTAGTGAGAAAAAAAAGGCTCTCCTCTGACTTGACCAACTCTGGCAGTACAAAAATTTATCACGAAAACAAACTATGTCAACTATTATAATTATATTTGCTTTTTTCTAAAACTGGTAAAAACAAAAACAAAAAGAAAACACAACAATTTTAAACCGGGGAGAAAGTTATTTTTCATCATACTATAAACCATATAATATATGGAATGTAGATTCAGCCGGAAGAAGGAATACATTGACAAAACAAAATACAAAATATTGTCATGAAAAAAAAACTAATGACGAGATTAAAAGAGTACGAACTTGTTACAAATTTCGAAATATTATTAAATTACATTGAATCTTCTTCCTCGTCATCATTTTCTACATCATCCTCGGAATCTGAGTTACCACTACAAAACTCAAGTTCGTCTTCATCATCGTCTTCGGATTCTGATGAATCAAACTCAAGTTCGTCTTCATCATCTTCTTCTTACTCTGATTCATCACTTTCCATCATCGCGAGATGACCTGGGCGGAGGAGAGGAGGTGGAAAATCTCCTAGTAAGAAATCCTCCTCGACTTCATCTACATTTTGAGGAATATGAGTGGCATCATCCAAGGCATGATTAGCTGATGAAACGTCAGGTGGCACCGGCATTTCATCCTCTTGATAGCATCTATCTAATGACGATGCTGACTCTGTAGTTGTATGTTCGTGAATCATGCTCCTTGCCTTGGTCTTCCAGACAGCCCACCATCCGCTAAACTCAGATGGCCGACGGGGGTAGGGTGTCATGTATACTTGTTGTGCTTGAGATGCTAAGATGAACACGTCGTTGCCGACATGTCTGTACAAGTCTTTTACATCGACGAGGTCAAATATGTCATGCTTCTTAATACCTCGTATAGCATCTCGTCACTCACAATTAAACAGTACAACTTTGTTTCTCCCCGAATACTCCAATGCAATTACTTCTTTCAGGACACCATAAACTCAAGGTTTCCCTTGAGATTGACACCGCTATTCCACATTAATTTTGTCTCCCCATAAGATTTGATATGGAAAACGTAGCCATTCACGAAATACCCATTGTATAAATTGACTTTCAAAAATGGATAATCAACTAAATCTTTTAGCTTCGCAGCTTTGACATCACCCGGATGTTCAGCTATCTATAAAACAATATTGAACCAATTTAATGCAATTTTAAGACTGATTTTTTAAATAAGTGTTTGAACTTGGCAATAAAAAATTAGCTTACGCATTTTCTCAGCCATGAAGGAAATTCTTTTTCCGTCCTAATCGAGATGAGGTTTGGAGATAAATCTCTAGCTAAATCTTCAAACATACTGCAATAGGAGTGAGCAAGGACTCAATATGCAAGTAACGCGCATTATTTAACCAACAAAATGTAAAAATATTTATAACTTACTTTACATAGTCCTCAACCTCGACACAGTTAAGAAGAACCCACAGTTTTGCAGCATCATACTCCTTAGCAGTTAGCATACGCGTACCCAACCGTTTACCGAGGAATCGACCGGGGCATGAAAATACTGAGATGTTTCCATTAGAGTCGGGCCACCCACCATCGTAATTGTGCTCAACCCTAGTCAATCTCGTATCAACATCAGTTGGTAAATATGTTCCAGTGAAGGCAACAATCTCATCTATAATAATAGCCTCTGAAATTGAGGCCTCAACCTTGGACCGATTACTCATCTTTCTCTTCAATCGGCCTAGATACCTATTCATTAATTAGTAAATGAAACACAAATGTAAAAGAAGGTATGGTACGTTGTCGATTAATTATAGACAAATAAAATTTAAAATTCATACCTCTCAAATGGATACATCAATCTGTATTGAACTGGACCACCAACTCTAGCTTCGTACTCCAAGTGGACCGGTAAATGCTCCATAGAATCAAAGAACGAAGGAGGAAATATCTTCTCAAGTTTGCACAAAGTCACTACAATTCTCTCCTCAAGCTTTTTCATGTCATCAACACGTAGTGTGGTAGATGTTAATGCTCGGAAAGACTCGCTTAGCTCTGTTAAGGCCACCCAAATATTGTCATGCAAGAGGTCCCCGAGAGCAATCAGAAGTAGTCTATCCAGCAAAACATGATAATCATGACTCTTCAAACCCTGAACCTTCCCATCATCTACATTGACATAGTTACCAATGTTAGATGTATAACCATATGGAAGCCTTAAGCTCTTCAGCCATTTGAGGACGCTTTGTTTGTTCTCCTTTGTAAGCACGTATGCAGCCACCAGTTTTTCTAATTTACCGTTAACCTCAGTCAACTCTAAGCTAGGCCGCCTGCAGATTTCCTTAAGGTCCATTCGACCTTTGATCGTGTCTTTAGTTGTTCCCTTAAAATCCATCACTGTGTTAAAAATTTTATCAAACACATTCTTTTCAATGTGCATGACGTCAAGGTTATGTCGAATCAGATTTGTCTTCCAGTATGGCAACTCCCAAAAAATACTCCTCTTAGTCCAATTATGGGATGTCCCGAACCCTTGTATTTTATCCTTCAAAAACTTTTTCCCCCACCGAGGCTCGGGCAAATTAGATACCTTTTTGTAGACCGCTTCACCACTCAAACGAATCGGGGGCTCATCATGCTCACACGTATTCTTTTTGAACGCATTCTTTTGGGTCCTAAAAGGGTGGTCCTCTGGAAGAAATTGTCTATGGCAATCAAAACAACATGGTTTTCGAGAGTGCTTGAGCGTGAAAGGCTTTGTGTCATCCATACAGTACGGACAAGCCAATTTCCCATGAGTGCTCCAACCCGATAACATCCCATATGCACGGAAGTCATTAACTGTCCACATTAATGCAACCTTTAGGTTGAAATTTTCTCATTTGAAAGCATCCCACATTTTAACACCATCCTCCCAAAGCTTTTTAAATTCGTCCATCAAAGGTTGAAGATAGACGTCAATGTTCTTCCCATGGCTGTTTGGTCCAGGTATAAATAACGACAAGAACATGTAAGGATCACTCATACACAACCACGGGGGAAGATTGTAGACAGTGGCTATAATCGGCCAACAAGAGTAAGATTTTGCCCCAGGCCCAAACGGATTAAAACCATCAGCGCAGATATATAACCGTATATTTCTAACTTCAGCCGCAAAGTCAGGATAAGTATTATCAAAGTGTTTCCGTGATTCCCCATCAGAAGGATGAATCAACACACTCTCTTCACGCAAACTTTCCTTATGCTAATGCATTTCTTCTACAGTGGCTTTGGACGCGTAGAGGCGTTGAAATCTTGGAATCAACAGCATGTAACGTAACTGCTTATGTGGTATGTTTTGCTTGTGTTTTGAACTACCCCTCCGCTTTGGCTTGTATCTACTATGTCCACAAATTGAACACTCTGTCTTGTCTGAATTTTCCTTGTAGAAGAGCATGCAATCATTCTTACACGAATCGATCTTTTCATAACCAAGTCCAATCTGCCCAACCAACTTCTTTATCCCGTAAAAGCTAGTAACCATCATATTCCCCTTCGGTAAAAACCGCTTAATTTCTTTCATGATACGATTGTAAACCGACTGACTAATATTGCAATCAGAATTTATGCTAAGGAGCTCATCCACAGCCTCCAACACACTAATCTCATAACCCGGATAAACCTTCTCTTTTGCAGAGTCCATAGCATCAATGAATTTCTTGGCTGCAGGAGTTGGTTCCCGCTTGGGGTTCTTTGACCAGTCAAATTCAGGACCGACTGCATCCCTAACCATATCATCCATATTCAAAGATGGTTCTTCATCAACAATCATAGTTTCGGGTTGAAGTTCAGATGAAGGAACATGATTCCTTTGGGGATTATTCGTAACATCTGTACGCACTATGACAACCTCACCTTGAGCTACCCACAGTGAGTACCCGACTTGAAACCCATGCTGCAAAAGGTGTTTCTCTGTAGCCATCACATGTAGGAACTTCTTATTACGCCATTTGACGCAGGGACACATAATTTTCTCACCATCCATGTAACTGGGATGAGCTCTAACAAACTCAATAAACAAATTTAAACCTCTTCTGAACTCATCTATAATACCCCTTTGATTCGGCAACCTCCGATTATATATCCAACTACGATCATTAGTAGACATCACTCCTGTATTAAAATCTATATATTAAACGTTATTCGACCTGATGTATCCTAGCAAACTCAATCTAATCAAATACTCAAAACTCATATCATTTACATCTTGAATCCAACATAAACAGAAGCAAATGAATTCCATTGGGAGCTAAGAACAAGTACAGAAGGATGGATTCAGGGCTTACAGATGATATGGAGCTGGATGATGAAGTTGTTTCCAAACATCATCTGCAGCTTGAGAGGAGCAGGACAACAAGGAAATATGTTTTTGCTTGTGATGTTTTTGCCTCTCTCAATTCTGTCCTCCTTGGTTATGGTAAATTATCCTCTTTTTTTCCTTTATATTTATATTGGCAATTGAATGAGAAATTGTTAAATTGAATGGGAAATTGCTAAATATACTAAAATTACGATCTAATTAATTGGTCATTAATTGTTGGATTTATATTCCTTGTTTGTTGATTTTTTTTGGTATTTCATAGAGTTGCTACTGATATTGTCATGTATCCAATTTTAAGAAAGTTACTAAGTTTACCTTTAATAGATATAATACTATGTGTTTATAAGCTAGATAGTAATTTATGTATATTTGTTACTCCCTATGTGTTTATATGGTAGAGTAGGAGAACAAATTTGGATGCCGAGGCAAACCTACTGCATGAACTCATATCAAACACGTTAGGGTACATCTCGAATTATGTTCATCTCATACAAATAGAACAAATAATGATACAAGTAACAGAAACAAACATACCCACTACAATTGCAAATACAAAACTCCCAATTTATAAATTAATTTGAAGAAAATCACAAATTCTGATTCTCTTTTCTTTACATCAGTAAAGGCATATGGGTATTTGAGATGGGTGATGACTGAAGTGGAAATAACTAGGGTTGCTACAAATTAATACAATTGTTTGCAGTAGTGGAAATGGAATTGACCAAAATTAAACATTGGAAAGAAACTCATACCACTGGAGGAACCGATAGAAGAAAGCGCCGCTTTACCCGTGCTATGCGCCGCCTCAGAGAGAGAGAGAGACGAGCGGGGAGGGAAGGAGAGAAAGGATCGCCGGCCAACAGAGAGAGAGAGAGAGAGAGAGAGAGAGAGGAGCGGATAGTGAGAGAGAGAGAGAGAGAGGGAGCGGGAGATGATACCACTGGAGAGCGGGAGATGATACAACAGAGAGAGAGATGAATCGATGGAAGAAAAAGCCCTAATTTTCAAATTTTCAAATTTTCAAATTTTAAAGCAATAATTTGGGAGATGGTAAGGATAATTTCAAGGTTCTAAAAAGCGCTAGGCGGATGCTAGGCGGCGGAACCGGGCCTAGCGCCTAGGCGGGGACTAGTCGGGGACTAATCGGGATTAGTCGGGATTAGTCAGGACCTAGTCGGGGCTTAGAACTAGGCGTTGGAGAGGGGCCTAGCGCCTAGGCGGGGCCTAGGCGCCCTTAGGCGGGGTCTTTTAGAACAGAGGATAATTTTAAAGCTTCCAAAATATGAATGAATATATATTTTTTCAATGTTATTTGTTTCTCATTAGAATTTTTTTATATAAATAAATTTTTTATTCTTAATAAGATTAGTATTATAATTTCCATAATTAAAAAAAACATATTTGTTACCTGATTGTTTTATTTTAAATTTCATTTTTTTAATATTTGTAACAGCCTGTGCATCGCACGGGTGTAACACTAGTTCAAAAAATATCATTTTTTTAATATTATTAATGGCCCAGTCCGGTCCGTGCGGATCAACCCGCGGGCGGGACGGGTTGAAGCCCGTCAGCACGTTTGATGAAATGGGCCTAAACCCGGCCCGACCCGACCCGACCCATTTTTCCTGGTCCAAACCCGCCCATTTGGCCCAGACTATCCATTTTTTTATTATTAATTTTTTAATTACTAGGAAATAATATTTTATAAGGGTATATAGTATAAGGTATAAGGTATAGTATAGGGTTAGGGATTGGGTATGGGCTTTATTAGGTTTAGGGTTTAGTATTGTATAGTGGTATATATATACTATGAAGTTTAGGGTATAGGGGTATATACTTTAGAGTTAATTAGGTATATGATTTAGGGTATAAGGTATAGGCCGGTATAAGATATAAGATATAGTATAGGGTTAGGGTATGGGTATGGGTATGGGTATGGACTTTATAGGGTTTATGGTTTATAAGTACAGTATAGTGGTATATATATACTATAATTAAGGTTTAGGGTATATGGGTATATATACTTTAGAGTTTAATTAGTTAGGTATATATAGGGTATGGGTATGGGTATGGGCTTTATAGGGTTTAGGATTTAGTATTGTATAGTGGTATATAAGATTTAGGGTATAGGGGTATATGGGTTAGGGTATTTTATATATATATATATATATATATATATATATATATATATATATATATATATATATATATAAAAGGTTTAGGGTTTAAGGTATGGGGTATAAATATGATTTAAGGTATAGGGGTTAGGGTATGGGATATATAGGGTTTAGGATTTAGAATTTATAGCGTATGTATATCATTTATAAGGTATACTCCCTCCGTTCCATAAAACCTTACCCATTTTGCTATTTTGGGCGTCCCACTTTAAAATCTCACTTTCCTAAAAAGGAAAATTTTTAATACTTCTTTATTATTGGGACCCACTTGTCATACTCACAACAACTAATGACTTACTATTTTCTACCCCACTTTCTCTCGCCTACCCACTCACAACACCTACTTTAATAGCATTATATATATTTACTCATTATTTTTCGTTCTCAATAGTAAACGAGTAACCAAATGTGGGACGGAGGGAGTAAGGTATAGGGTATGGGTATGGGCTTTATAGGGTTTAGGGTTTAGTATTGTATAGTTGTATATAAGGTTTAGGGTATATAGATATATGGGTTAGGGTATAGTATAAATATGGGTATATATGGGATATATTTATAAGATTTAAGGTTTAGGGTATGGGGTATAAATATGATTTAAGGTATAGGGGTTAGGGTATGTGGTATATAGGGTTTAGGGTTTAGAATTTATAGTGTATATATATCATTTATTATTATTATTATAAATGTGTGTTTATTACTAATACCATTAGAAATAATAATAATTAATTAAATCTTTTAATTTTGTACTATTTCGGAGAAAATATAATAATCAAAGGCAGGGATGGAATTTGGAATTTTCGGCGCTAATTAGCTACGGTATTTGTTGATCTAGCGACGGCATATTCTAAATATGATCAGTGACGGAACTTCCACCACTATTTAGCTACAGAAACGTCCGTCTGTGGTCAGCGACGGAAATATCAAACCAGCGACGAAAAAGTCCATGTCTATCTAGCGACGACATGTCTGTTTCTGTTCAGCGACGAAAATAGTGAATCAGCGACGGAGATGAAAGGATATTCTAAAACGAAGCTTTTCAGAGACGGAATTCAGTAACGAAATTATTTCTGTCACTGATTTATAATCAGCGACGGATTTCCGTCGCTAGAATGATTATTCCGTCTCTGAACAGTGACGGAGTATTCCGTCGCTGTTACCTCCATTGCTAAATGACCAATTTCTAGTTGTGACTTTGCTTGTTAGAGAAAGAAGCAGCAAGGAGCTAGCATGGACAAATTGCACTACAATTAAGAAATGAAGGCATGTAATTGGTGGTCCTCCAGAGGATTTAGACCCAGGAAAAGCTCCTAAAGTTACAGCACAATTGGACTGCATTGAAGAAAGGAAGGCATGAAATGCTTCCCACCCACTAAGCAAAGTCCACTAATTTCATCGAAATGAGTGGTGGGTTTTTCTTAGAATCAATCCACTAAACGTTCTTTGGGATTTGCATTCCGGCGTCGAAGTAGTAGGGACGACTATGGAGGTGAGAGGAAGAATGAGTAGGGGCGGCTATGGAGGTGGGAGGAAGGGCGTGGGTGGTGGGTGGAAGAAGGATGAGGGGTTATTTGTAAATTATAATTTTAAACTATAACCCCTTTCAAATTATTTTAGTTCACCTTTTACTTTATTTATATACACTTAAAACCTTTAGTAATTGTGTTGTTTCAATTGCAATGATTTTCATGTTTTACCCTTAAAAATGGGTCACATGCGTTGCATATATCAATTTAACTGAAAAAATGGATGTCGTTAGCCCTATGTAACTTAAACGAGCATCCAAAACAGATGAGGTACTGTGATTGTAACGAAAACTAGTTTAGGTATAAAAACCAAACAAACCATATAGTTAGGGTACTATATTTGTATTTTTTTCCTAATAATTTACTATTTGTTCTAAAAACTCAATCCAAAAAATATAATTTCATTCAAACATGACAAGAAAGATTATCTGCGAGGCTTATAATCACGACCCGCGCATGAAAAACGTTAAAATATTTATTGATTGATTTTTGAACAAAAGAAAACAAGATAAATCAAGTATGTTCACTTTTAAATAATTTCAGCTCTTCCAGAAAAATTTATGTGACTCGTATAGTCTTAATATTGTTTTCCATGCAAATTTATTTGCGAAAATATTTCATAAAATGACATTTAAAGCACATAAATATTTTAGATCATCAAAAAATATGAAAAAAAAATCAAAACATTGTAATATCACGTATTTATGATACAATTTTTTTTTCATAGTTTTATGATTATTATTTTCCGGTCTGAATAATAAATTTCGCATAAAAACACATACAAAATACAGAAAACAGATTTCTGATCAATCAAAAATGATGAAAATTTTACTATGTAAATAAATTTATTCTAAATATACATAAAATATTTCAGATTTTTCTGGATAGTATATATATTTTTCTTTATTTTATCATGTATCAGAATACTCAAAAATTCCAGAAAATATATTTTGCTCATAAAAAAATTAAGAAAAATATTAAAGCATGTTATAACATTAGAAAAAAAAAGGAAATTACCATTGGATCCTTCACTACAAGTTAAAAGATCAATTAATGATGTATTCAATGGTGAAGCAAGTTTGGACAGCAGGCGAGAAGGGCGACCTCCAGGTGATGTATCCCAAGCCGAAGCTGCAACAGACTTGGACCTGGGTAGATGGCGCTGTAAGTCGCGCTACAGAGTTGGACACGGGGCACGACTCGTGCTTTCAAGCACGACTCATGCTGACAACCTGCACGACTGATTTTATTCTCACGATTCGTGTCACGAATCATCTAGCGGGGGATGAGTCGTGAAGCTTTTAAGTGTTTTAATTAGGATTGTTTTCTTTTCCTTTTTCAAGTTACTTTAGGTTATTGTTGGGAGTATAAATACTTTGTGGGTTTATTGTATTGGATACTTTTTTTTGATTAATTGATTTTAGAATTGCTTAAGCATTCTTGTGGGTTAAACCCTAGAAGCCATTGTTGGCTGATTTTGAAGGTGGATTCCTTTGTTTGTTGAGGTTTTCCATTAATTGGTTAATCTCTTGTTTGTGTTCCGCTGCATTTACATCAGTTGGTATCAGAGCGAGGCTCAATCCAGGACGATGGCAGGCGAAAATAGAAACAACAACGACACTCTTCTTGCATTCCTTGAACGTATGAACCAAGAAGCACAGGAAAGAGACCGTCAGGCTGTGATTCGCGATGAACAGGCTGTAGCTCGTCATGCTGATATGGTTAGGCTTTTGGAGGGTTTGCAGGTTGGTGATCACCGAAGGCAACGAGCAGGGGTTCGAGCACCTGCAGGAAACAAAGGGAACAATCGTTTTCGTCCAGCCGGAGGGGAGGATTCAGATTCTGAGGGTGAAGATGATGTTATCGCTGCACCTGCGAATCAGACTCCTAAAATCAAAGCTGATTTACCCTTTTTCACAGGGGAGTTAGACATAGAAGAATTTACAGATTGGCTTTTCGAGGTAGAAAATATTTTGCCTTGATGAATGTTCCAGAATAAAGGAAGGTGCCATATGTGGCCTACAAACTTCGTGGTGGTGCTTCGGCTTGGTGGGAACAGTTGAATAATCATCGTCGAAGGAATGGTAAGCTACCAATTCGCACATGGCAAAGGATGAAGACGGTGTAAAACAACGATTCTTGCCTGCAGATTATGAGCAGTTGATCTATCAAAAATTCCTTGACTGCAAGCAAGATAACCGGACAGTTGATCAATACACGCACAATTTTCATACACTGTCTGCGTGTACTGATTTGGGTGAATCGGAAGGACAACAAACAGCAAGGTATGTTTCTGGTATTCGTCCTAGCATTAAAAGTATGGTTAAATTATATCCTGTGCATACACTTGATGGGGCAATTTCTCGTGCCTAGACTGCAGAGGGTCAAGAAACTGAAATCGTATCTCCTTATGTTTCTTCATTTAATATGGGTAATAAGGGACAGTATTCGGGATCTAAATCACCTATAGTTGTTGAGAAAGAAAAAATTACTGTTTCCAAAGGTGGTGATGATAAACAGGGACCCGTATTAGCTAAGCCGGTAGGGAAATATACTACCAATCCCAATCCTTATGCTAAGACTTAAGGAAATAAATGTTATCATTGTAATTTTCCTGGGTATATTTCTAATAATTGTCCTACTCGAGGGCAAGTTAATATGGCTGATAAGGATGGGGATGAAGAGGTTAAGGAGTATTGGGAGGATCCGAACACTGATAATGAGGGGGATGAACATGGGACTTTTATGTTTGAGAAGTTAACTTTTACAGATCCCTCGAATGTAGCTCCTAATAGACATGGAATTTTTCGTACTATTGGGTTGGTAAATGATGAGAAGTTGAACATAATTGTGGATAGCGGGAGTTGTGATAATTTGATTGCTAGGGGGACGGTTGATAAGCTGAAATTGGAGGTCAAGAAGCATCCAAAGCCATATCATGTGGGGTGGATTAATGCTACGGGTAAACTCAAGGTCACTGAACAATGTTTAGTTCCTTTCGCTATTGGTAGATATAAGGATGAAGTTCTCTGTGATGTTGTTGACATGAGTACTTGCCAATTGTTGCTCGGGAGGCCTTGGCACTATGATGTTGATTCTATTCATAAAAGGCGGACTAATGTGATCAGTTTCATGAAGGATGGCATCAAGTTTAATCTTTGTCCCTTGCGAGCAAAAGGGGTGCATGCTAGCAAAGGAAGTGGGAAGGGAATTATTTCCTTGTGTGTTCCCAAAATTTGTATTTCAGGTACCAATAAAGCTGGGGAAATAGTTGCTGTTGCACGAGGGGCTACGCGAAACTATACAACTTGGCAAAACCATCAGTCAACAAGAAAGCTCCGGTACAAGCTACAAGAAGGACAAAGAAGGAGGTTTCGAAGGCAAATTACATGCCAATTCCTGCCCCAGGACGTTGTTCTTATTTGGTTCATGATTCGGAGACGAATCTTTTTCAAGTGGGAGTGAATGATGTATTCAAGGGTGAAGCAAGTTTGGACAGCAGGCGAGAAGGGCGACCTCCAGGTGATGTATCCCAAGTCGAAGCTGCAGCAGACCTGGACCTGGGTAGATGGCACTGTAAGTCGCGCGACAGAGTTGGACACGGGGCACGACTCATGCTTTCAAGCACGACTCGTGCTGAGAACCTGCACGATTCATTTTATTCTCACGATTCGTGTCACGAATCATCTAGCGGGGGATGAGTCGTGAAGCTGGGAACGACTCGTGCTGAAGCGGCAGAGTTATTTACGTTTTATTCTGTTTCCTATTTTTAAGTGTTTTAATTAGAATTGTTTTCTTTTCCTTTTTCAAGTTACTTTAGGTTATTGTTGGGAGTATAAATACTTTGTGGGTTTATTGTATTGGATATGTTTTTTTTGATTAATTGATTTTAGAATTGCTTAAGCATTCTTGTGGGTTAAACCCTAGAAGCCATTGTTGGCTGATTTTGAAGGTGGATTCCTTTGTTTGTTGAGGTTTTCCATTAATTGGTTAATCTCTTGTTTGTGTTCCGTTGCGTTTACATCAATTAATAAAAGGATTTTATATTTTAACCACCTAGTTCGACATCAGAATCAAAATTTCACCTAATCCCTTGCTAGTTTAATGACACTCAAACTAACCTTACACAAACACAAGTCTCTCACCCGTCTCCCTTTCTCTACTCACCCGTAATATAATTTGTCCATAGACTCTTAATTATTTTCAGTATTCTAAGATTTTATTTGGTTAAAAGGAAATCGCCCAAGTTTTGGCAACAAAGGCACAAGAGGGTGGGAAGTCAGGTAGAGGAAGAAGTCCATTTACAGATGCAACCAAGGCAGTTGTATATATAGGATTCACTGGTGGAAAACATGATGATGTCATTGTGATTGTGTCTTTGGTCAAGAAGAGATCAAAATCTTGCACATAGTAAATCATTCCTTTGAAGTTATTGATTCAACCTTGAAAAAAAAAAGAAAAAGAAAGAGGAAATATGTGGTTACATTGTCTTACGAATCAACACTTAATTGTTGTAATGACGGAAAGAGGATGCTTGTGACAGTTAAGTTAATCTGAAAGGGGGATTTGGAGCTTCTGCAACACTGTAATCAAGATTTTTTTTATTAAAAGATTATTTGGAACCTTATTTTGGGAGGGAGGAAACATGTTTTTCAAGGAAAGGGTTGAGAAATTAGTCATCCAAAAATAAGAAAGTACGTGAAAATGGAAGTAATATTATTGGAGAATGGCACCGAATGAAATAGGGATTGGGATGTTTAAGTGGCATAGGAAATCAATCATATGATGGAGTCACCCACCATCTCATGTCTCCTTTTTGCATGAAAATTGCCCATTGCTTTTACAATAATCCCCTCTTTGATTATTGTAATCTGCGTGGAAACTTTGAATTGTGGGTGAGTGAACAGTTTGGAGATTTTGATTTGTAGATTCATTCACACTAATAACGACACTGATGAAGAACTGAGTTCTAACTTTAGGTTGCAATTCGTAGATTCATTCACAATGGTGAACTTAAAAAGGAGTACAAATTTTAGGGGTTTGCCGCCATATCGTCGGAATTTGATAGGATGTGGTATTGGCCTCTGAGAATATGAGTGCTTCTCGAAGTGATTGAACTGTGAAGAACAGTAGTTAACTTAATAAATATTTCAAATAATTCCATAAAAGCTTTAAAAAAATTGTGAAATTAACAAAAATAATTGTGAACTTAACTAAAAACAACCGTGAACTTAACAAATATGCCAAATAATCTTATAAAATTGCAAAAATAGAGGACATAAAAGACTAAAACAACTGTGAACTTAACAAATAAGTTAAATAATTTCATAAAATTACAAAAATAAAAGATAAAAAAACTATTGTGAAGTTAACTAAACACAAATGTGAAATTAACTAAAACAATTGTAAACTTAACAAACATGTCAAATTATCTCATAAAAAACAAAAATGAGGCCATAAAAGACTAAAAATAATTGTGAACTTAACTAAAATAACTGTGAATTAAGTAAAATAGAGGACATTTTCATGCAAAAATTATGAACTTAAATAAATCAAATGTGAACTTATGTTAGTTGTTCTTTGAACAATTGTAAAAAACAACTTTGAACTTCTAAAAAACAACTGTGAACTTCTCAAATTTGATTCAGATTATATGTTTATACTACTTGTTTGATTCGTCGATACAAATACCACCGTGCTCTCGATTTTTTTTTGACATCTGGATCTTAAGATATTTCATTTTAAAGTTTTGAGAAAAAAAAAACGAATGTGGAGAGAGGTGTGACAACTGGTCCTTTAATGACATGCGTGTGTATATGTAAAGAGAGGACATGGTGGTCATTTATAGAAATATGTGTCCTAGGTGGTCAATTTTGTTAGAACAAGTGACAATTTGGTAATAGCCCAAAAAAACATACAGGAAAATTTTCGAAATTTTCTGGGTGTTTTAGCTATTTTTAATATATACATTAACAAATAAATTAAGAATATAACAATAATATTCAAGAGAATACTTTTGACCGGATCAATTATGTAAAGTACATCAATATACTGCATATTTTTCACAAACGTAAGTTCAGCCACACTCCAAAAACAAGAGTGCCCAAGAATTTCGAATAATGTTCATCGTCTTCTCAATGTCAAAATAGTGGCCAGAGTTTTGGGAAAATACATAATTTTCAAAACTTCAATTTGTAATATATCAAGATCTACTTAACCAAATTCAATGATTTTCGAATATATTTTTTTACACATTAATAGCTACGCAGACATATATGAATCACACAAAACAGATAAGATTTGGATTTCGAAATATATAAACCCACTTGGTGTAAATTTTAATCCGAAAATTGAACATCAAATATCATGCAATCAAAACATTAACGGTGAGCATCAAGATATGAAACTCTGAAACCAATGATGGACATATATACATATAATGAGTTATATGATTACCTCGTAAGATTAAACCCGAATATTGATTATGTATTCCTCAAATCCAAAGCTCTCGACGGTAGATTAAAGAAATTAATCTAGTCGGGATAGTATATGGATGAGAAATATATTTTGAATGTACCGCATTATGATGGTAAATACCCTTTATATAATTAACTTGGTTACAGTTACAATCCCACTAGAATTGTAATTGATCAACCTTATCCAACAAAAACATGGTAATATCATATTTTGAACATATCAAGATAAGTACCAAGATTCCAAGTCCAACACACAACATTTACTTTTTCTTAATATACGTGTAAATTCAAACTCAGAACATTAAATCGATCCCATAGCCAACTCGGAAGAGCAAATCCTAGAGTCAACTCTAGCTAGTAATTTTTACACTATCAGTCTCAAAATAAATAATCATCTTATATTTATGAGCATATTGAAAAGGTTGATTTCTTGTAAAAAAAAATTACATAAATTTATTTTTCTGTTATTTACTTTCAAATTTTTGGTTTAACAAATATATAATGGATTATAAAATTGTTTTTCTAAAAACTCATTTAGAGACCGATTTTTTTTTTTTTTTGTAGAAAAAAGATTTTAAAAGTCATTTATTTTGAACAAAAAAGGTCATTCGATTCGAAAAAGAGGGAGTAAGATTTAGATCCCCAACGTGATACTGTAGTAAAAAAAAGATTTTAAGCTTAACCTAGCTATTGTTTTATTTTTAAAAATTGTTGGTTTTAAAACCACAGTTTATACTATAAGTTAATAAAATTTAGTTTACTAGCTGAAGAGAAAAGTACCATTTTCGTCCCTAAAATACTTTAAGTTTTACCTTTTCGTTCCTAAACATTTTTTTACCCTTTCATCCTTGACCTATCGTTTTAAGGATGGTGTAGTCCCTCCAGTTAACGCGCGTTTAATAATCCGTTAACTTCGTCTAAACTAGCACCTATCTGGCTTCTTTCATCCTACATGGTGATGAAGTGGCAATTTCATTGCACAGTTAAATCTACAAGGGCAAAAGTGTTAAAACTGAAACTACAAAAGGACTCAAAACTAAAAAGAAACATAAAAAGAAAAACCTTCCTCTTCTTCTTTCTTCCGCCTTCTTCTTCACCACATTCCTAACTAATATTATGTCCTGTATCTGCAAAAAAAAATTTAAAAAAAATTGATTTTTCACCTATTATCGCCACCTCCGAGTATCCTACTGCTCTACAGCCACCCCACCGCCACCACCAACAACAAACCCACCAAAATCAACCTCCATCTCTGCCGGTCTAAACACTGCAATCAACCTACATCTCCATTTGAAATGCAAAATCACAGACAAAAAATCCTCAAATCTCCCAATTTAAACAAAAAACAAACCACACATTCAAAAACATTATTAAGAAACCAAGCACACACATTAATTCTGATTAACACACCCACATATACCAAAATCAAACGTACACACGATCGCACACATGCACGCGCATAACACCAATATAAACAAACACACACACACACACCAAAATCAAACACACACAAAGACACATAATTAGTCCTGGATCTAAATCCGGATCTAGATCTTTAAATCTTAAGAAAGAAAAAGAAGAAAATTGAGTAGATTTAAATGGAGAAACGAACATGATGTAAGTCATAAAATAATAATTTACTGACATGCTAAAAGCAATATTGTCCTAGATTTATTCTGCCAAAATTGAAGGATAAAGAATACTAAGCACATGAACTGGCTCACCAAATTACCAAATATTATGGAACTCTTCATATGGTTAACTTTCATTGCAATGAATCTATGTTTAACAGCATCGAATGAAATTTTCTCCACGGTAGAAAAATCAAAGAACGGAATTGTTGGTCCCAAAGGTGGCAACAAGGGTGAAAATACAGCTAGAGGGGGGGGGTGAATAGCTGTAACAAATTTTTCGCCCTCTTTAAAAACTAAACCTCTAAGCTTACAAAACCTCTTGCAGTGTGTAAGAAACTGCAAGTAGAGTTGTAAAATGCACAGCGGAATATATAAGTTATAAAGCGGTTTTGGGAGAGGCGGTTTTGCAAAGCGGTTTGATAGTGCGGTTGTCAGAAGGTGCAGTTTGCAAAAAGTGAGGTTTTGACAATGTTAACTCCAAACACAATTTCACAATAAGGATAACTATATAAAGATCAAACAGAGACAGAGATAAATAATTAGCAAGCACAGAAAATATAAATGCAGTAAAGTATATGAACAAGCTATTTGGAGTGGTTCAATCGATAAACGATCTACGTCCACTACCAAGATGGTTAGTCTTGGATTTCTAAGAGAGATTTTATATTGAGTATTTGAGAGATTACAAAGTACAATAAAATCTTTTCTATGAAGAACAAATCCTAGACTATAACCAGTGTATCTCAAATGAATAAACTATGTGTTTAAACAAGTGAGGTGTGTGTGTGTTCAAGATCAAGGCTCTTTAAATCTGAGAGATGTAGAGCTCAATGATTCTTGAATGTGTTAAGGCTTGATTTCTGGGCTGGGGAATATTTCTTGAAGTATGAAGATGAAGATTCAAAGGACTAAGAATTTCTGGGCAGAGCTTCAACTTCTCATGAACACAGCAATTTCTCAAGATTCAAGCAATCTTCAAATGGTGAAGATTAGGGGTATTTATACCCAAGCATCAAGAAACTAGCCGTTGGATACAGCTGTTGTAAGGACAGTCCTTGATGCAATCCCATTGGTCCACAGCAACCACTTTTGTCCTTTGGAACTGTTGATGCAGGTAAAGCTGATCAGACCTCAGCTGCAATCAAGGTGGTTAGGACATCTGTCACCTTTTCAAGATCCTTGCAGATCTTGTCTGAAAAGTAGTCACGTGACAAGATATGGTAGTTGACTTTTGATATTGCTGACGTGGATTCCAACGGTCAAAAGAGTTCACTTCAAGTAACCAATCATTGGAGCGGTTCTGGAGAAAGGCGGTTTGACATGAAAGCGGTTCCACCAGAATAGGATTTCCAAGAGTGCGGTTTGCACTTTGGGATACAAGCGGTTTCAAAATAGGGGATTACAAGGCAGTTAGGCTACAAGCGGTTCTGCCAAGCGGTTCCTTGATAGGCGGTTTTGAAACCTCAGAACTGCAATCCTTAGGTCCAATGATTCTTGAGCCAGTCTTCAAGCCTAATTTTAACCTATTCTATAAAATGGACTTAGCTAAAAAATTGAAGTCTAAGCTTCATTACATAGGGTCCTAAAGTCCTTAAAATAGACAGGAGGTTATGGTATCAATCAAATCTAATACAAAATAGGAGGGTTAAAACATGCATACCCAACAATCTCCCCCTATTTGATTGATGCCATTACCTACTACAGCAAAAGCAAACATTATACTTGGTAAAAACATGTCCATAAGAGTAAACATGGTAAGTCATGTCTCAAGTTAATGCACACACTAGCTTAAGCTATAGGTTTCTATACTTTTGAAAGATTGAGAAACTTACAATTTGAAAAGTATAAAAATGCATTCAGTGCACTTAAAAATGTGAGTTTAAGTTCAAAGTGCGGTTTAAACTGAATGTTTAAACATCAATTCAAAATAGTGATTTTTAAGTTGAAAACTATTTGAATGAGGTTTAAGACCATAAGTGGTTTCATTGTTCTACAAACAAGCAGTTTGATATGAACAAAGTTTTGGAACCATGATGCAATTTCCATTAATTCCTAAGATGATTACAAGTACATGTAAGTACCCAAATCTGGCTCATGCCTTCCGGTTAAATTTTCCGACAATTTCGGTAAGTTTCCCGGTAATTCCCCGGACCTTCCTAGTGTTCCGGAAATATTCCGGAACTGTTCCAAAACAGTTAAGGGCTGAAGGGGAAGCTTCCTAATTAAGAAACACGTTTTTCTTAATTAGGAAATCTTCTAGAATGCCACCTTGCATGTTTCTAGAAAAATCTGGGTCGGCAGCAAATGTAGCCACACGGCCTCTTTTGCCGCAAATGAAGCCATGCGGCCTCTTTCGCTGACCTTCTAGAATGCCACCTTGCATGTTTCTAGAAAAATCTGGGTCGGCAGCAAATGTAGCCACACGGCCTCTTTTGCCGCAAATGAAGCCATGCGGCCTCTTTCGCTGACCTTCTAGAATGCCACCTTGCATGTTTCTGGAAAAATCTGGGTCGGCAGCAAATGTAGCCACGCGGCCTCTTTTGCCGCAAATGAAGCCACGCGGCCTCTTTCGCCTTTTTCCAGCTGCCTATAAATAGAGGCCTCCTCTACCCATTTTAGATACGTGAAGAATACTCTCAAGAGCTGTTGAAGATCCAAGAAGGTGAAGAAGAAGGCCAAGAAGCTACCTCCCTCCTCCTTGAAGATCCAAGATCAACCTCTCCTCCTAGCTCCATCCAAAGAAGAAGGAAGCCATTGGTAACCTCGCACGCCCTAACCTCGCATCCTAATTGCTTTATAAATTGCTCATTGCATTGCCTTTATATTGCTTGGGACTTGGTAGATTAAAGATCACATCTTTATATTCCCCCTTCCCCTTTTGCATGCATTAGACATCATTTGTCATACAAATGTAGTCTTTCCCCATAAAGGTGCATCCTTTGCACCTAAAACCCCCATTTTCCAATAAAAATGTCATCTTTATGCATCCTTTGCATATAAAAATCAAATCTTTTCAATCAAAATGCATCCTTTGCATTCAAAATCCCTTTTCCAAGCATCATTTGCTTTAAAGATCATGTCTTTACCATAAACTAGCATCATATGCTTTTCAAAATGCAATCCTTATGCATCATATGCATAATGAATGCCAAGTTCTTCATAAAAAATGCATCATTTGCATAAAAATCATATCTTTATGCATCATTTGCAATAAATATCATTTCTTTGAATCAAATGCATCATTTGCAAACCAAAAATGTCATCTTTTCATTAAAGTGTCATTTTTACATACATTTCCCCCATTCCCCCATTAGCAACCTAGGAACGGACCGGTGTAAAAGATCCTATCTTTACATCGTACCTTCCATAAAGGTTTCATAATCTCTTTAGAAAGGGACACCTTTGAACCCTATATCTCCGATTATCACTTAAGATGAGTATGAAGCATCTATACGAGCTCGACCATCTTAAAGTGTAGGATTGATGGGCTAAGGACCCTCCTTTTCTAAAGAACCTCATCTTTGACTACAAAGAGAGTCATTCTCTCGATCACGCAAGTCCCAAGGTCCAAAAAATGCGATGATCACAAGTCCAAGATGAGGGCGGGATCATAATCCCGAATACATAAAATCCAAGAAATCCCGAGCGACAACCAACAAATGGTTTGTACGTCCGGAAGACGACTTGGGACATTCCCTCCTTATCATCAAACACATGCACACAAGAAATGATGTCAAGTAAACGCAGCGGAACAAAACGAACAGAAAAGATTGAATAATTCCTCGTCAAAGGATCTTAAACAACCAAAATAACGAACAATTCAAAGGGAACGTTCGACCTCTTCGAATCCACGAATAGGGTTTAACAAGCCAAATTGACTTCAAGGAATAACCTCAATTTTGCAAAGCAAAAATAATTCAATAATAAGAGTTCTCCCAAAACATAATGAAAACAAAGTATTTATATGACCTAGGAAAGCAGGAAAAACCTAATTAAAACGGAATAAAAAAATACCCAAAATAACCCTACTTAAAAGTTTTGTAAACTGACACAGAATAACATTCTCGGTCATAAACCCGTCTCGAGCGCGGCCGCCCTCCTCACGAGCGCGGTCGCGCAACTATCCCGTAGCTTCGGCCCTGAATTTGTCAATCCAGCGCGGTCGCCCTTCCCTCGAGCGCGGTCGCGCACTTAGGCCGAGATAACGCCTCCGTCAATCCTTCCTCGAGCGCGGTCGCCCTCCTCTGCTGCGCGGCCGCGCACATCGCCAGAAATTCGTGCCTGATCAGTTGGAATTGGAACTTGTGCTACATCATTTTCCCCCACTTTAAAAGGATTCGTCCCCGAATCCGCATCGCTATATAAAGGATCATCCGGGTAAAAATCAACCAAATCCGAGACATTGAAAGTAGGCGAAATATTCCAACCAACCGGCAAATCCACTACATACGCGTTGTCATTTATCTTCTTCAACACTTTGCACGGACCAATCTTCTTCGGATGGAGCTTGCTATATGTTCCTTGAGGGAAACGTTCCTTTCGTAAGTGAACCATAACCATATCCCCCACAGAAAACACCTTTTGACGCCGTTTCCGATCCGCAGCTTCCTTGTACTTTGCGTTGGACTCTTCAATGTTCCTCTTCACCTCCGCTTGCACAGAATCAACCATCTCAGCCAAATTTTTCGCAGCAACACTATACCCCGGTAAGCTAGGCAACGGAACCAAATCCAAAGTATGAGTAGGAGCCCTCTGATAGACTATTTCGAACGGAGACATCTTTGTAGTTCGATTGGTCATGTTGTTGAAGGCAAATTCCGCAGTAGCCAACACCAAATCCCACTTCTTGGGATGATCACTACACAAACAACGGACCATGCTACCCAAAGTTCGATTCACCACCTCTGTTTGGCCATCAGTCTGCGGATGAAAAGAACTGCTAAATTGCAAACTCCGTACCAAAATCTTCCAAAGAGTACGCCAAAAGTGACTGAGGAACTTCGTGTCACGATCAGAAGTAATAGTCTTTGGAACCCCATGCAAACGAACAATTTCCTTGAAAAACAACCCCGCAATATGTGCAGCATCAGCAGTCTTCCTACAAGGAATAAAATGAGCCATCTTCGAAAAACGATCAACTACCACAAACACTGAATCATTGGACCTTTGAGTACGAGGTAACCCAAGCACAAAGTCCATAGAAATATCCACCCATGGCTTATCAGGAACCGGCAAAGGAGTATATAACCCCGTATTTTGTGATCGTCCCTTTATCTGCGGCACACCATACACTTCGCACAATCTTGTAGGTATCTCTCCGGATTTGTGGCCAAAAGTACTTCTTCGTAACTAACTCAACTGTCTTGTCACGCCCATGATGGCCATCTCTATGAATCTCATAAATAAGACTCTCACGGACAGAACCCTGCGGAATACATAACTTGTCCATGAAGAACAAAAACCCATCTTGCAGCAAAAATAAGCTAGCTTGAACACCATCACGACACTTGGCCCAAGCATCTGCAAAATCAACATCAGTCTCATACAAGTCCTTCATACACTCAAACCCGATAACCACATTCTTCATAGTAACTAACAAATGTGCCCGGCGACTCAAAGCATCCGCAACCTTATTAGTCTTCCCACTCTTGTGTTTGATAACAAAAGTAAACTGCTGCAAATAAGCCACCCAACGAGCATGCATACGTGACAGAGATTTCTGACCATTCATATACTTCAAAGCCTCATGATCAGTGTGAAGAACAAATTCACGATGCAATAAATATTGCTCCCAATGCTTAATAGCCTGAACCACGGCATAAAATTCAAGCTCATAAGTGTAAGTACCCCAATCTGGATCACCCCCTTTCAAACACACGGGAAACACCGCAGACTCATCAACGTAGTCTCGGAGACCTCTCTCACTCAAAACCCTCTCAAAACCCTCTCAAACCCCCAACCAAACCAAGGGAGGAGCCTTCCTGGGATAAAAAGGGACAAAAGGACCTTTTGGGAATTTTCAGGAAAATCGAAGCAATTAAGGTCCGTACGGACCTCTTTGTTTCAATGATTACTAAATCCCCTTAAAGTCCACAATATTCCCTCAAATCCTGGGGAAAATGATTACTTCCCTGCAGAGTTGGTCCGTACGGACCTCTTTGCATGCAAGATGGTCCGTACGGACCTTATTGCTCAGGGGACACCATCATTCCAGAATATTCACCATCATTGCAGATTCCCTCAAATCGAGGAAATCCAAAATTCTGGATAACCAAGAAGGTCCGTACGGACCTCTTTGCTCCGAAATTTTTACTATAAATAGAGGGTTCCCCTCCTCATTTTCACACACCGCCCTCTTCTCTCTTCCTCCCTTAGCCTTCTGGCTCCCCTCTAAGTCCTCTCGAGGCACTCCCGGCCCCTTTCGGATCCTTCCGAGGCCTTCCGAGCTCCCTTGTGGTGCTCCGAAGCCTCCCCGAGCGCTCTCCCGAGACGCTCCCGCGCTGCCCGAGGCACTCTCGAGGTACTCCGAGGCCCCTCGTGGTACTCCGAGGCCTTGCACGGTCTTTCCACGGTGTCCCGCTCTTTCCGAGTCAAACCGACGATCCCAAACCACGCCGAAACTCGCCCGAGTGACTCCGCCACCACAACGCACGCCGAACCTCTCGCCCGAGTGATCCCGACGATCCCCACGCACGCCGAACCTACGCCGAACGCAGCACTGCAACCTCAACTCACGCCGAAACTCGTCCGCGGACAACCGGCATCTCCCGAAGCAATCCCGATCCGTACCGGAACGCTACTCCGACCTCAAACACCATTCCCCAGCGGAAGACAGACACGAACCAACATTGGTAAGGCTTCCTTCCTATACTATTTCAATACATTTCCATACATAGCATACAATGTAGACATCCGATACAAAGATGCATTTTTAAAAAAGCACACACACACACACACACAACATTTAAAGGATATTAGGGGTATCCGAAAGACTCGTTTTACGAGGCTACTCGGGTGAGCTCTAATATTCTAATATTCTCTTCCCGGGGAGTCATCTGACCTCCGAACTCAAAATCTCATCACACAAAAACAGTTTAAAATTATCTTTAAACTGATGCCCTTTTTCAATGTTTTGGGCTTAATAAAAACGGCGTGGCGACTCTACGAATGCGAAAACAAACGGCGAGACACCTCCAACCTGAAAACCGCTGCAAAGCGGGGGGAAAAATGCCAGATGCCGGGGCCGCGAGGCCTGCTCGGATCCGGGTAATTTCAGTTGGCGACTCCGCTGGGGATGCATATTGTTTTAAAAACTTTTAAACAAAACAAAAGATTTTTAAAATGATGATGAGGGTCAAACTTTCATTTTACCCCTTCCTTTAACTGTTGTGTGTGTGTGCACGTGCTTTATTTTTTTATTTTACAAAAAAAAATAAAAATATAAAAATACAAAAAAAAAAAAATGCATCAATATACATCTGTGCATACATTTAAAATTCTTCAAAAACTTCTGTTTTACTCAGAAAAAAAAGAATTTTAGAGACCGCACACTACGCGCACCGCGTCGCTCGGTTACACCGCACGCTACTCACGCTGCCTCGGATACACCGCACACTACAACCCTCAACTCGGAGTGGTCTCGCTTGCGATCCGTTAGGTCTTCCTAGGCCTCTTGGACGCGCACGGGATCATTCCAAACATCCCATCCTAGCCAAGCGCCAACCCCGCACGTTTGAGTCTTGAGTCACACTCGCCCGCACTCCTGGGCTGTTGGTTTTACCTGGGCCCGTCATACACTCGATACATATACCATGCCGGCCATTTTTCGAAAGTCAAGGCTCGGAACTCAAGATCCTTGCGCAAGCAAAGTGATGAAAGGTCATGCTAAAATCTTGACTCGATCTTGATTTCCGAAGCTACACCTGCACGATGTTCCGTCCCGATATACATCCATGCTCGCATGACACCATGTCATCACGCCTTTGATACGTCGCCCATGACAATATGACCCAGCCAACGCCTAACGTCACGCATCCTTGCGCAAGCAAGGTAAAGAGAGGTCATGCCGAACTCTTGACCTGATCTTGACTTAAGTGGCCGGCTCGGTTCACTATTCACATGGCTAACGTATCAAAACGAACATGACAAAGGCTCGGTCCTTAGGTTCGATTTTTCTTTAGGCCGGTGGAAACCGCTTGCACTATAGGACCCTCGCCCGGGCCGCTCCACCCCGGGATGTCGAAATACAGTGCAAAACGAGGGGCTTATAGCCGCACGTATGGTCTCCACCGACCCAGATCTAGCATAGTTGCGAAAAAGAAGAGCAATCTTTTCCAACCTACCTAGGATTCTCGAGAAAACATGTTTTAAGTAAATTAAAACAACAAAAAAAAATCGAAAATAAAAGAAACGGAAACCGCATGCCACGTGAGCTTTCCCCTTTTATCCCGTTAGGCCATTCCCGTGTCTAAACCTTGCCCATCACCCTCCACTAACAGAGAGTGGTCGAGAGTACCCGGGAACCCGTCTCCCAAGTCAAAACAAAGAAGGTCCTACCCACCTCTCGTCACTGTGGACAACTGGCCAATTCCCCATGGCCAAGTCAGTGGATAACAAGGATGAGAACGGGACCTTACCCCCAAGAAATTTCCCCAACACCGGAAGAAGTTTGGCAGGTCCTCATGGCTATTGAGAAACGCCAAGGTGAGCAACAAGCTCCTCGGATCGAAGGTGCCATGCACCACTTCGGAACCTTAGCCACCCAACTACCTCGGGGCTTCCCAAGCCATGACTGCTCCTACAGCCTCTAACATCTCTCATTGTCTCCCGTAAGTCAACCCGTTACCCTCGTACGAGCCATGCACTATGACGTAAGACCACAAGACCTTCCAGAGGAAAGCTCGCCCATCCAGCCTCCCGAGGTCCCGGTACTCACCGCCGAACAACGAACACATCCGTGGGACGTCTCGCGACAGTAGGCTTGTCCGGAAATGGAATTCCAGGATGCAATGAATGAGGGCCGTCCTCGACGAAAGAAGAAGCTATCTTCTCAACAAAACCGAAAAGAGGTATGAATCCGTGATCCTACGCCGGAACCCTCGAGAACCCTCAGAAAGTTTGACTACTATGTCATCTACTCCAAAGAAATCTCCCCAAATTTAGTTCGCACATGGGGCCACGGCAATGTTTGCTCCATGATCACCGGGACGAGCTTCGCACCGCCACCGAAGGCCCGAAGGTCCAGTATAATCCAACCCCTGTCTGGGAAGATCTCAAAGCCACTATTGATGCTTCAAGAAAGCCATGACAAAGGAACGAATTGAAATGCGCAGCCTGGCCTTACGCCAATCGTGCTCCTCCCACTACGTAAAACGGGAGAGACAAGCAAAACCATAAGTCCAGAGGTGAATGTTCTCGACACGTTCCTGGCCAAATCCCAGCCTAATCCTCCACGGACAGACAAAAGGCCACCATACCCGAGCCACGAATTGAAAAGTGGGCCCTACGCCAAAGAAGCCGAAACCTTGGACCCAAAGGTTGAAGATCCCGTCTTGACACACCAAGCGCACTCAAAGCAACATCTCACTGGTCCTTACTCACTTCATCTTACCCGCACAAGCTCAAGTTGGAAGAAAGCCTGGCCTGCACTACGGTTCCCATCACAAAGTGACACCCGATGAAGCAAAGCTCGTATGATCGGGCAACGTCAATTACAAAGAATATCATCACCTTCACAGAGCTCGATCTTCCAAAAATTTGGGGCCGACTCACAACGAGCCTCTCTACATAATGCTTCAACCGGACGAGCGCCGTCTCCCTCGGGTGTTGGTAGACGGGGGATCATCCATGAACGTCCTTCCAAACCCAAAATGATGGATTTGCTAGGGATCAAAGCAACCGATCTAAAACCCTCGACTCGTGCAATCAAGGCATACGACTCAACATCCCGCCCAGCCTTGGGAATAGCCACCTTGAACTTGTGGTTCGGAAAACAAATGGTCCCGACGTGACTTCCAAGTCATCGACATCCCGATCACCTTCATCGCCATTTTGGGACGCCCTTGGCTACATCGTATCAATGGGGTGGCATCCACTCTCCATCGCTGCGTAAAGTTCGTCCAAGGAACAGATTCGACCATCATCTACTAAGCGACAAAGATAGTCACTGAAAGGACCGACACCAACGGCGTCCCGGTTTTAGAGATCAAACACGATGATGACGGCATGATGCTCACATGGTTCACCATCGAGAGCCCAAAGGCCCAGGTGTGCCACATAGATTTGCCCTTGATTTGGGACAAGATTCCTCCCCCGATGAAAATGATGAAGCACATGAACTACATCCCGGCTCTGCTTGGGAAAACGCCATCGTGGCACTCAATGTATCATCAATATCAAAGAATGTAATACCCCGCACGGCCCGGGATACTCTCCTACTCCCGAACACATTGCGGAGGACAAGCGAGCCGCACGAAAACGCTTCCACGTATAACAAAAGAGGCTTGCACACCATCTCCGATCTTCGTCCCATGCTTCGACATGACCAAGTACTTCACAAAGAAGGCCGACAACTTGGAAGAAGATCCGTAAAAGGGAACAGAGCCGACAAACGCCAAACAAAGCCGGCCGACAACCATGGACAAGCTCCAAAGCAGAACCCGGCAAGATTCGTAGGCCTCAAGCCAAATCCCCGTCCGAAGAGCATTCTCGACACACCGCCCTCGCCGGGATCCACAACCACCACTATTCACAATGAATTTTGGTTCGGGAAAACCCCTCTTCGCGGAAGAATTCGAAAACTCTCTCGTCAACACTCCCCGCCTTCAACAAGCGGGACGAGTCCGCATTCGAGCTAGTAATGCCCAAGACAAAAGCAAGAGACTCCGCAGACGATGCTTGGGACGAACCACCGCTCCACTCGCTTCTTTCAAAGAAGAAATCGAGATGCCGCATCTAATCGATTTTGTTTCGATAACTCGTGATAAAGCAATGATCGGGAACGGTGACATAAAGCCTTTCAAGCCCCATCTCCTATCAAGCTCATTGCCACTCAATAACCGGGCCACATTCTCCTGACTCTACCGCCAAAGAAAAAGGACATGATCGAACAACTTGGTCCGACCCTCGAGTCCTAGAGTCTAGTGTCAAAACTCATCCCGAGTCCATTAGCTTTGAATTTGAGTCTCGAGTCATCCGATGGCCTCACGCCGTAAGATTACGAACTCATTGCCAATAATGTATTCCCGTATGCTCTTAATGAATGCTTCGATCTTTCCGAGTATCTCTCATTGCATCTTTTAACAACCGATAAATTAACTAACACACAAACAAGCTTAATAACGATTCACTTGATAAAGAAGCGCACACATTAAACGAACAATACATTAAGCACATCTTTAAGCATGTTGTCAAACGAGAGAAAACCGGGCCCAAGCCGCCGAGGAGGTTTTAACCAAAGTGAATTTGGGAACCGCCGAAGAGCCAAAAGAGACGCAAATCGGAAGTTTCTTCACCGGCACAGAGCAAGACGCATTGGATCGCACCGCTCAAAGAGTTCGTGGATGTGTTCGCTTGGTCTTACCGAGACATGCCCGGATTAGATCCTAACATTGTAGAGCACCGGATCCCTCAATCCCGAGGCTAAGCCCATCAAGCAAAAGCTACGCCGAATCAAGCCGTAATGGTCTTTACAAGTCAAAGAGGAGATCGAAAAATGCTCCGTCTGGCTTCATCGTGGTGATCGAGTACCCCACATGGCTCTCCAATATCGTCACGGCCACCAAGGCCAATGGAAAAGTACGCCGTTGCGTAGACTTCCGAGATCTCAACAAAGCAAGTCCCAAGGACGATTTTCCACTACCCAACATCGACATGTTGGTAGACACTACAAACCCAATTTCAAGTCAAGTCCTTCGTGGACGGTTTTGCCGGCTACAATCAAATCAAGATGGCCGAAGAAGACCAAGAAAAGACAAATTTTCACAACCCCTCGGGGAACCCATCGCTACACGCAATGCCGTTCGGACTAAAGAACGCTCGGGCTACTCTACCAACGGGCAAAGAACCGCCCTCTTTCCACGATATGATCCACAAAGAGATCGAAGTGTACGTCGATGACATGATCGTTCACTCAAAGGGATCAGACGGACAACACCTCACTGCACCCGAGAAAATTCTTCAATCGCCTCCGAAAACACTCAATGAGGCTTAACCCCGCCAAATGCACATTTGGGGTTAGCCGAGGCAAGGTTTTGGGATACATGGTCACCGAGAGAGGCATCGAGGTTGATCCTCAAAAGATCAAGGCTATCATCGAAATGAGACCACCGCAAACTCGCATGCAGGTGAAAAGCTTCATGGGCCGCCCGCAATATATCGCCCGCTCGTCAACCAATTGACCTCCATGTGCGAGCCAATCTTCAAATTGATGAAGAAGAACGCCGACATCGAATGGAACTCGTAATGCCAAGATGCCTTTGAAAAATAAAAGCATACCTCGTGAGTCCTCCGATTCTCCGTCCTCCCCACGAGGAAAAGCCACCGTTGCTATACCTAACCGTGACCGACACCGCAGCTGAGCCATGCTCGTCAAGAAAAGAAGGAGTCACGGGTCGAAAACGCCATCTACTTCGTCGCCGAAAGTTTCAAGGCAAACGAACTCACTATCATTTCCGCCCCTCGAAAACCTCGCGCAGCCTGTACGGGTTGGCTTCTGGGAAACTACGGCACTACATGCAATGCACACACGCACACTTCGTTTCCAAAATGGACCCAAATAAGTACCTCTTCGACAAACCATCTCTCGTCAATGAGGCTCGCCAAATGGTCTTTCTTCCTAGCGGAATTTGACATCAAGTACGTGAACCAAAAGTCAATCAAGGGACGGGCCATGGCCGAACAACCGGCCGATTTCCCAACCGACGAGGCTCGAGGCCCCGAACCACAATTTCTTGCATTTCCAGGGAATCTTCGCAATCGAAGGCGAAAATCGATGGCAACCGTTCTTCGACGGAGCGGCCAACAAAAAGGGAAACGGCATCGGTATGCTCTTGGTAGATCCCAAGGACGAGCACACCCCAATTGCTATAAAGCTCAATTTCGAGGTAACCAACAATGCCGCCGAATATGAAGCTCGCGCCGCCGGACTACAAGCCGCACTCGAGAGGAATGTCCAGAACTCGAAGTTTATGGGGACTCACTTTGATCATCAACCAAGTCTCCAACAAGTGGAAAACCATAGACCCAGCTTGCAAAAATACTATGCCCGCATGGAGGACCTCATCACACAATTCGAAGAGGTCACCTTCCACTACTTGCCAAGAGACCGAAACAGTTTGCGATGCCTTAGCCACCTTGGCTTCCCTTGTGGAAATCCCCGAAGGAAAAGCAATCAAACCCTTCAAAGTCGGACGAAAGGAAATTCCCGCCTACCGTCGCGAGATCGAACCGTAACCTAAGCCCGTCAACGAGCCACGGTATAACCGCATCTTCCAATACCTCAAGAACGGGGAAACCACCTTCATGAACAAGGAAGACCCACACACGATGGGGTCAAAACCAAGAGCATCATGGCCCTAAAACGCCACGCCTCTCACTTCGTCATCCTCGGGACACGCTATACAAGAAACGCTACCACGGGCCACTCCTACGCCGCATCGCCCAAGAAGAAGCAAACAAGTTCATGAACGAAGTCCACAATGGGGCTTGCGGTCCCCACATGAACGCCGTGAGCCCCGATGCAAATCATTCTCGTGATGGGCTACTACTGGATCTCCATGGAGGCATTGCATCCACTTTGTCCGAAGCCGCGACAAGTGCCAACGGCTTCTCCAACCTCAATCATCTACCTCCTCACGATCTCTACCGCATGACTACACCTTGGCCATTTGCCACTGGGGAATTGACGTCATCGGGAAAATCGCTCCGCTGTGCAAAGAACTGGCCACGAGTTCATCTTAGTAGCCATCGACTACTTCACCAAACGGGTCGAAGCCAAGTCCTACAAGGTACTCACCTCCAAGAAGGTCGCGCATTTCCTCAAGGAAAACATCATCTCGCCGATACGGCATCCCAAATGAGGTCATATCGCATACAATGGTTCACACTTCGAGGGGGAATTCGGCTGCATCGCCGGCTGAATTCAAGATCACACGCCACAAATCTTCTCCCTACCGCCACAAACAAACGGCGCCGTGGAAGCAAAGAAACAAAACCCTCGAACGGATCATCCGAAAATGACCACCCGAGGACGAGATTGGCCCGAGAAGCCGCACCTTGCACTTTGGGGCTACCGCACACGGGCCGAATGCCCACGGGAGAAACCCCATTCGCCCCGACATACGGATGGAAGCAAATTCTTCCCATCGAACTAGAAATTCCCTCACTCCGAGTGCCGCTGAAAATGACATCAACGAAGTTGAATGGCTCCGGCCGACACGACGAATTGGCTCGCTAGACGAGCGACGACTAAAGGCCATGGAACACGTCCGAGCCTATCAAAGCAGATGGCTAGAGCTTTCGACAAGAAAGTCAAATCCCGAGACATCGTGGAAGGCGACCTTGTACTCAAAGAAAAGCCTCCCACTCGAACCAACCCACCGGGAAAATGGGAACCAACATGGATCGGCCCTTTCGTGGTTCAAAAGATCTTCTCCTGAGGCGCCATGAAGCCGACAGACCTAGACGGCAATCCTTCATGAATCCAAATAACGGAAGCAAACTTCGCAGATACTTCGCCTAAAGAAGAACAAATGTGCATCTCTTGGCACTCCATGTAGTGTCGAACTACGCACCGAGCCCTCTAGTCCGGGGAACGTAGGCAACCTTAATTGGTCCGGTCTAAAAATACACAAAAAGTCAAAAGTTCAATGTCAATCAAGACCTCCATCAAGCTACGCACTTTTCAAGAACACGCCCAGCCACTACCTTGACCAAGTCAAACGACGGCGGCAACATCAAAGGACATCCGAGGGTCACTCAAAGATCAAACGATCGACTCATATCGCTTCCAAGCCAGGGCTTGTCTTCGCCCTCACGCGCTTCAAAAAAAAAAAAAAAGAGAGCTCGAGCAAGGGCTCACAAAAAATAAATAAAAAAATAAAAAAGAAGCTCAAGCGTAAGCCGCAAAAAAGAGGTCAAGAGCCCGACGCCAACAAGAGGCAAGTGAAGCTACGAAAAAGACCGTCAAAACGACTTTTGTCAGAGATCACTCAACCTCTCACCCAAGCACAATGCCTAAGCAAAGGGATTGCCGCCATGGCCTGCATCGTCTACCCGCAAATGCAATGTAAAAGTCCAAGGACGGACGCCGACAAAGTGCACAAAAGAAACAAAGGCAAACAAGAGATCTTGCGTCTCGACAAAGCTTTAAAAGTAAATCACAAATCACTAACTGGTTACAACATTTCTTGATGAGTTCAAGCACGGTCTACTCTCAAGTTCACAACATGCTAAAAGACAAACTTTAATACATTTAACTAATAAATGTGTTTGCAATGCAATGAATGGATACCTAGAGGTCATTCCGCGCCATCTCCGCGCTTGTCCCCTCGCCATTCTTTTCTTCCTTTCTTCCCTCGTCCCCGCGAGTCTTCTTTCGCTCCACGTGAACCAACTCGCGTCTCTCGCTCCGAGATCCGGGGTCCTCCCCGTAGAGTCAAACAATCCAAGAGCTCGTGGCTTCATTCGCCCGTGCTTCGGCTCGGATCTCCTCCTCGCGAGCCCGCAAAAGAGGACCTCTCCCCCGCCGCCGGCCAACTCTAGTCTCGTAGTCAAACAAAGTGTCTCCCGTCACATCCAAAGTGGTCGACTGTGCTTCGAACTCCTAAGGCAATAGCTACTACGACAACCGGTCCTGTAATCGCTACACGCCCGCTTCCAAGACCACTGGGATTGCCCAACACGCCGCTTCATACTGTGCCAGGTACCGAGTCGTCAATACAACGCTCCCGACGCCTAAGGAGTACCACAGAGGGAAAGCGGAATACTTCCATACCCTCGTAAAATACAAGAAGGCACCCGAAGCCGCCATACAAAGAGGAACTACCTCCGCAAAGTAGCAAGGTCATCCTGCACTAACAAAGGCTCCCGCTTCATCCCAAACCGCCGGAAACAAGCGACGGAATATAGAAGGAGGACCAAGACAAACTCCGGAACTCGACAACGTAGACCCTTCCCGCAAAATCCTCCTAGTCTCAATCCTCCAGAGGAACCCACCAGCGGATCCGATGCGTACCAAGCCGTGCCATCCATCTCTCCCAAGCGGACCGATCCATATCCAACACAAGAGGTCAGCCGAGCAAATGACCACGGGCAACGACGTCTGAGCCTCTGCATGGCCTCGAAGTCTCTCTCGCAGCCACAAGGTGAGCAAAGCTGGGCTTCCCCTCTCATGAAACGATCCCTAGCCGCTGTACTGGCCGATACCATGAAGAGTCTCCCCCAACACCAACGGGACAATATCCTCTCCACCAAGCAGCGTCCCTACCACATCTAGCAAAGCGCCATCGCAAATGCCAAGGGAGCCGACTCAGAAAAGCGTCGCCATCACGCACAAGGCAAATGCGTCCCAAGAGACATCACTCATCATCAACCATGAACCGCTCCGGCAGCCTAGAAATGTCAATATGACCCGAATCAAGGATCATGCCCCGCACTTTTTCCAACGAAGTACGAAGAAAGCCTCGCAAGCTTCACGCTCACCGCAAAGACCACCAATCAAAGGAAGCGAGATGGCCTCCACCTCCGGCCCCCCATCAAAGCCCGAAAATCCTCAAAAGTGGGCACCATTTCATTGTAGGAGAAACAAGACACGTGCCTCCTAACATCCTGTAACTTCGCAAGCAGCCCGCAACAAATCCCAATCAGAACCAACTCCTTAAAAGACCAAATCGAGCAAAGACGAAACCTTACCTCGAAAGCCCGTCTCGATGCCTCATACGGCGCCGCATCCACGTTTTCACCTGCTCAAGGAAGTGTGCTTGCCTCTCCCGTGAAAGCCTCAAAGCAAAATTCTAGGACGCACGAAGAATCCATGGCAAAAATGGAGGTTCCTAGAGAAAATGGGGAAGAAAGCTCGAAAATGGTCGCAAATGGGGAAATGGGGAAGAACCAGACACCGGAAAGCATTTATCTCCTTCCCAAAAGCAAGGTTGGTCCGTACGGACCTCTTTGCATGCTAGGTATGTCCGTACGGACCTCCTTGCAAATGTAACCCATTTCCTCAAAGAAACAAGCATAACAACCACTGCCCTCGCCAGGACCTTGCTCCAAATCGCCCAAACACTGCCAAAGCCATTCCCGTGAACATACACTACCCACAAACGCACTCTCACCACGTGGCATGCACAAAATAAAAAAATACTAGCAACAATTTCTAGGACAATTCCCAGAATCCCAAAAATGACATTACATCTTAAAATAAAATGTCGTTTGCCGCAAATACGAAAGTGTTTTATTACAGTGTACATCAAATGTCTCGTTGCTAAACAAAAAAAAAGAAGAGGGAAAGCAAATGAATACTAATCGACTTCTCAAAGATCATCATCTCGCCAAGGTCCTCTGCAGAGAAGTTCGGCATCCCCGCGAACTCGCCCGCCACGCCTCGCCATCGAGTACCGAGCACCCGCCGAGGCCGCCACTCAAAGTAATCCGAAGGATCAAATCCGACGAAAGGATCGAAGAAAGAAGGCTCGAGGATCCTCACTCCGTGCGCCCCGCGGAGGGAAGAATCGATAAAAGGGCCGCCGCTTGAGCCCCGAAGACGCCCGGCATCCATGCTATGCCGCCTCAAGGTCCCTTCCCGCTGTGGCTCCGGCCGGCTCCTGTGGAGGAACGCTCTGCTGCACGCCTCGAAGGCATAGCCGGTACGCCGCACGCGTCGCGAAGACCGGCAAGACATCTTCGACGCCATCTTCTTCGCAAACGACTCTCATCGCCACATAACGGCGAGTCAAAGATATCATAGGCTCTCCCCGGACTCCGCACAAACAAGCAGCCTAAGGAAACGCCAAAGAATACAAGCTTATACTCAACAACAAAAAGAGAAAAATACGTAAAAGATGCCAAGATGGAAAAGAGTCGCACACTCACCGATCTATCTGGGATCCACTCGTATGCAAGCAGAGCTCAAGCCGTAAACGGCATGCACACCCTCCGCCTCGATCCGTCCCTACGGACATACGTGAAATCCGGCCCCCGCAACGGAATCTCTCGGGAGCTCGTGCGCCGCCTCTCTCTCCGCGCGCACTCCTGGGCGCCCCTCTTTCCTCCTCACGAAGGCCCCGTACTCCTCTCCATACAAGATGAACTCCTGCGCCCACACCGCCAAGGTACCTCTCAAAATCAAGCACATCCATGTCCCGAATCAAGCATCCCAAAGGGAGGGTCCTCTGAGCCACGAAGCACACCCGGGCCATGCCGCTGTAAGACCCGCTCCCCGTGTACATGACGCCGCAGTCAAGCCCCGCAAAGATCTTCCGTCGCGCCGTGCCACCCTGAGCCCCTCGAACTCATCACCCTCATACCGAGCCCACGGAACAAAATAAACCCCCTCCGGCTACTCCCTCTCCGTACGCTCCCGCACATCCCCGTAGGGCGATGGTGAGCTTCCCCGCCGGTCCTCCTCTTCCTCGCCGTACGAGCCCCAAAGATAGCAGATACGCAGCCAATGTGATCTCTATCCCACGGAAGCACCGAAAATCTCATAGAACCACACCCGTGACAAAAACAAAAGGCTCACAGTAAAAGAAAACGGAGAAGCGACAAGTTGCTAAATCAAAAACAAAGAATAAACTCATACCTCCAAAGCAAAGCCAAACAAAGCCAATGAATCAAGCCACACCCCCGCAAAACCGGTCCAAAGAAAGTAGAGCTCGCCAAGCCCGCTCGCCCAAGCAATGTCACAAACTCTTCCAGATCAATCAAGCTCTCCAACAGCAAAGGGAGCCGCAGCCGCGTGGTTCGAGAACAAAGTCTCGGAAAGTGCATACCACAAAAAGGAGCGCGCCACCAAGCTCCACCGTCGTCACCCGGCCGACCCTGACATATGCCCCAATGCCGGCCGTGATCCTCGCCTCCACATCACTATATAGCATCCCTGCACTCGCGAGGACGAGGCTCAAAGCCCAAGCAGCCTCTGGCCAACACAACATCGGAGATCATATCTTCCACCGCACCGGCCCTCCTTTCAAGGAAAGCCCGGTAATCGCAAAGCAAAGTCGGCTCGGCGCCACCGTCACCTCTCCCCAACTCGGGGATGTGGAAGGTGCGGGGTGGTATCCCACCAATACTCGTAAAGGCCAAGGAAGACGCTCTTGTTCTTCCTCGTGTCGAAACCCCGGCCAGTTCTCTACGAACACACCCTGTGCCGTAAGCGTAGACCAACCTCCCCGGGACTCGGCCTACCATCCACGGAAATATCGTGCATCCGCCGCCATTAACTCAACAAATGCCTCGAGCGATCCCCGAAGTCTTCATCCTCTTCGCCTTCCTACCATAAGCTCCCGCATCCCGCAGTAAACACAAAGAAAGGTACGTCAATCACAAGACTTAATATAAAACAAAAGGCACAAAAGTCCGTCCCAACACGGAAGCCATGAAAATAACCCGTCACAAAACACGGCACACATTGCACATATTTTTCACATATATCCCGTCACAAAACACGGCACATGTTGCACATAATTTTCACATACATTATACATATAGTTTTTCCCATGCAATTGGTCACAAAAACACGGCACACACTGCATACACATTTTCTCAAAAGAAAAAAAGGGGGGATTAAGCCCTACACGACACATTTTCAAAAAGTCCGTCCCAACACGGCAAAGGCACATATAACCCGTCACAAAAACACTCGCACATATTGCACATATTTTCCCCACAAAGTCCGTCACCCAAAACACGGCACACACCGTATAACACATTTTCAAAAAAATCCGTCCCTACACGCGCACACACTTTCGTACAAAACCCGTCACAATACACGGCACATGTCACATTTTTTTCACAAAATTTGTCACTACACGACAAACTTTTCTCATAATGAACATACATAAATAGCATACGGTACAAAACACCAAAGCATGCATTTCACTAGAGAGGCACTTTATTTTCACAAATAAAAGCTAATCTACACATTTCTGCACAAAATACACATACCCACAATTTTTACATGTCCATTTTCAACAATTCATCAAGAATTTCACAAAAGGCATAAAAATAACAAAAATGCGAAAAATGCGAAAAACTAAAACCTAGTTCTAGCATTCAAAAAATTCGAAAGCGTGGAATCAAAAAGGAACGGATTTCTTACCTCCCCGACGTTCCTAGAACGACGATTGTGCACCTCCTGATTTGGATACAAGACATCCGGATTCTTCGAAGAGGGAACAAACGAAATCCAATTTCTTCGAGCTCCATCCGTTGCTCGACCACTTCTTGACTACGTTGTCGACGATTCCTTCGAGATCCTTCCGCCATCGCAAGCAATTCAAAGCAAAAATGGAGGATTTTGGTTAACAATGGAGGTTTTTTGCGCTCCTTCTCTCTCTCTGGTTCACGCACGGAAGAAGAAGAAATGGGGAAAGGCTCCAAGATTTAACCCGGTCAAAACTCGGGAATCAGAAAATCAAAGTGGTCCGTACGAATTCTCTTTGCATCTGTGTTGGTCCGTACGGACCTTTTTGCAAGCGGAGGGCCAAATTACTTTTCTCGCCCTTATAATCTTTGCCCTCGGCCGTCCTAAGGCCTTTTCAAGAAATCCAAGTGCGTAATGGTCCCTAACCCTTCAATTCAATCACCTATAGCCACTGTAAGCCCGAACCTCGCCCACTCCAACGCAACGCAAGCACCGCAGCAGCCAGTAAGCTCCGAATCGCCCACTCCAACGGCAATTCAACCACCGGCAACAGGTAAGCCCGAAGCTTCGCCACATCAACGGCAATTCAACCACCGGCCACCGTAAGACCGGCCTCGCCCACTTCAACGGCAATTCAACCCCTGCCACGTAAGACCGGCCTTCGCCACTTCAACGGCAATTCAACCACCGGCCATCAATGTAAGACCGGCTTTCGCCCACTTCAACGGTAATTCAAGCACCGGCCACAATGTAAGACCTGCCCGCCACTTCAACGGCATTCAAGCACCTGGCCACACGTAAGACCGGCTCTCGCCACTTCAACGGCAATTCAACCACCGGGCACACAGAAGCCCGAACCTCGCCCACTTCAACGGCAATTCAACCACCGGCACCAGAAGCCCGAACTCGCCCACTTCAACGGCAATTCAACCACCTAAGCAGCCGTTGTAAGCTCCGAACTCGCCCACTTCAACGATACAATTCAACCACCGGCACAATGGGCCAGAAGCCCGAACCTCGCCCACTTCAACGGCAATTCAACCACCTATAGCCAGCTGAAGCCCGAACTCGCCCACTTCAACGGCAATTCAACCACCTGCCAGTCAACGTAAGCTCCGAACTCTCGCCCACTCCAACGGCAATTCCAACCACTGCCGTCAATGTAAGACCGGCCTCGCCACTTCAACGGCAATTCAAGAAGGAGCCAACACTCCTCCCAAAGACGAATATCAAGGCACAAGACGCTCCAAAACGCTCAACGGCAACTCAACCACCGCCTCAAAAGGAGGTCCGAAGTCATCTTCTCAACAGTAAAGTGGCCCTACAAGGTCACGCATCCCCGCAATTCAAGCACCTAGCTAGCCAGGTAAGCCCGAACCTCGCCCACTTCCACGGCAACGCAAGCACCGACCATCAAAGTAAGCCCGAGCTCCTCCCCAACAAGTCAAAAGGAAGTCATACAAGACTACATATCCTCAAAGCACTGCCACACGTAAGCCCAAACTTTGCCCACTCAACGGCAAAACAAGCACAAGAAGGAGCCAACACCTCCGAATACAAATCCCAAGGCACGAAGCGCTCCAAAATGCCAAATGGCGAAGCAATCACCGGCCATCATCACTTCACTTCAACGGCAACGCAAGCACCGGGCAGCTCATCGTAAGTCCAACCTTTCTCCTGCAATGTACAAAGAACGAGACATCTAAACCTCTCGAAGCTCAAGGCGCCTATGCCCACTCACCGCCGCCGTAAGACGATTCAAAGTCCTCCCGCGTGGCACCAACCGCCGCCAAGACGATTCAAAGTCCTCCGGCAACGTGGCACCAACCGGGCCGCCGTAAGACGATTCAAAGTCCTCCGGCCGTGGGCATCAACCGCCGCTGTAAGACGATTCAAAGTCCTCCTGCCATGGCACCAACCGCCGCCAAGACGATTCAAAGTCCTCCCGCGTGGCACCAACCGCCGCTGTAAGACGATTCAAAGTCCTCTGCAACAGGCACCAACCGCCGCCGAAGACGATTCAAAGTCCTCCAGCCGTGGCACCAAAACCGCCGCCAGAAGACGATTCAAAGTCCTCACGCGTGGCACAACCACATTCAGAAGACGATTCAAGTCCTCACACTATCCCCAGCCCTAAGGCTTTAAAACCACTCGGTCCGGAAGACCGTATAAACCTCCCAAATCACTATCTTTGGCCCTAAGGCCTTAAACCACCCGATTAGGAAAATCGTAAAATTTACATCCTGTGACACCACCACGTCCTCATAATTGACCTCGGCGGTCACCACATCCCAGACACCACCACGTCCTTACCACCGACCTCGACGGTCACACAACACTTCAGTGGCATCACCACGCCCGCACTCACGATTTCACGACCTCGAACTACGACTGTGCTTGATTCCCGCCAGGATACGTAGGAATCCTATCACAGGTCCAAAGCCACCGACCTATGCGGTCACACAATAGACACCACCACGTCTACCACCGACCTCGCTGGCCACGCAACACTTCAGTGGCACCACCACGCCCGCATTCACAAAACACTCACCCCACACCCGAACTACGACTGTGCTTGATTCCCGCTGTGGATACGTAGGAATCCTATCACAGTGGTCCAGCCTACCGACCTAAACGGTCACACAATAGGACACCACCACGCCCTCACACCGACCTCCCTGGCCACTTTATCTCCCCAAAGACGCGATCCAGATTAGGACCCTTATCTTATCTACACCCCACTTCTTTCATAAGCGACGCCGTCGAGGCTTCTATAAGTACCCCAACTGATCACCCCTTTCAAACACACGGAAACACCGCACTCATCAACGCAGCCTCGAAGACCTCCGGCACTCAAAACCCTCTCAAAACCCCCACCCAAACCAAGTGGAGGAGCCTTTCGGGATAAAAGGAACAAAAGGACCTTTTGGGAATTTTCAGAAATTGAAAAGCAATAATGGTCCGTACGGACCTCTTTGCTTTAATAATTACCGAATCCTCTTAAAGTCCACAATATTCCTCAAATCCCGGAAAATGATTACCCTCGCAGAGTTGGTCCGTACTTTAACCTCTTTTCAGAGCAAATCAACTCGGGTCCGTACGGACCTTATTGCACAGTGGACATCATGATTTCCAAATATTCACCATCATCACGCATTCCCTCAAATCGAGGAAAACCAAAAGTCTCGGATTACTAAGGAGGTCCGTACGGACCTCTTGCACCAAATCCGGCACTATAAACAGAGGGCTCCCCTCCTCATTTTCACACACCTCCCACTTCTCTCTTCCTCCCTAGGCCTTCCGGCTTCCCTCTAAGTCCTTCCGAGGCATTCCCGCCCCTTTCGATCCTTCCGAGGCCTTCCGAGCCCCTCGCGTGCTCCGGCCTCCCGAGCGCTCCCGCGACGCTCCCGCGCCGCCCGAGGCACTCTCGAGGTACTCCGAGGCCCCTCGTGGTACTCCGAGGCCTTGCCTCGGTCTTTCCACGGTGTCCCGCTCTTTCCGAGTCAAACCGACGATCCCAAACCACGCCGAAACCCGCCCGAGTGACTCGCCACCCTAACGCACGCCGAACCTCTATCCGAGTGATCCCGACGATCCCCACGCACGCCGAACCTCTCGCCCGAACGCAGCCTCGCAACATCAACTCACGCCGAAACTCGTCCGCGTACAACCGGTCCCTCCCGGGCAATCCCGATCCGTACCGAACGCTACTCCGACCTCAAACACTATTCCCCAAATGAAGATGTACACGAACCAACATTTGTAAGGCTTCCTTCCATTACTATTTCAATACATTTCCATACATAGCATACAATGTAGACATCCGATACAAAGATGCATTTTTAAAAAGCACACACACACACACAACATTTAAAGGATATTAGGGTATCCGAAAGACTCGTTTTACGAGGCGACTCTGGTGAGCTCTAATATTCTAATATTCTCTTCCCGAGGAGTCATCTCGACTCTCCGAACTCAAAATCTCATCACACAAAAACAGCTTTAAAATTATCTTTAAACTCGATGCCCTTTTTCAATGTTTTGGGCTTAATAAAAACGGCGTGGCGACTCTACGAATGCGAAAACAAACGGCGAGACAAAACCGCTCCAACGCGAAAGATGCCAAATGCCGGGCGCGAACGCGCCTCTGATCCGGTAATTTCAACCGAGGTTCTCATCCGCGCGGACATCTTTGCTAATTCCAGGGCCTATAAATTGAACCCTCCTCTCTCAATTTACACAACACAATTTACTCACGAATGCAAAACTCGGCGAAAAATAGGAGAGAAAACAAAGGGAGAATTCCTGAATTGCCACCATTTTCTCTTGAATCTTTCCCAAACCCCACTCACTCCAAACACTCTCAAATCACTCTCATACATACACAAGCCCAAGCTTAAATCACCCCTTAGAGGAGGAGGATTAGAGAGAAAACATAGAGGACTTAAGTGTTATCTACTTGTTTTCTCTTTGACCAACTCTAATCACATACCCTAAACACATTCAAACCCTAAACACTTTCAAGCCTTGAATCCACTCAAACATAAACACAAACACAAGGGAAGATAGGTATAACCTCCCTCTCCCTACCCTAAATCTCTCTCATCCATGCATGCATCTCAAACTTTGAAGATGTAATTTGTTCATTTCTTGCTTTAGATCCAAGAGGATCACCATGGAAGTTCATCTCCATGGATGATCCTCTACAAGGATCAAAATTACTTTCAAAGTGTTTTTACTTACTTGCAAACACATTTTCAAAACCCTAAAAATCATTTTCATACATCAAATCTTGATTTCAAAGGATAAAATTCCCCTTCCCAAGCAAATGAAATGCTAAAGTCCTAATGTACTTAAGGATGGCTTGATATAGTAGATCACCACTAAAATGTTCTAGTGACTACTAATCAAAGCCTAAGGAGATGGGGACAAGCATGGATGCCAAACCCCCTTTAATATCATGTTTTTCTTCAATAGGAAGTTGCTGTCCAGTAGCCTTTCTCTAAGACCTCTGTCCATAGTCTAAATTTTTGGACATACAGAAACTTGGAATTTGGTGTTGACTACAAAATTCTTTTTGTAGCCAACATTCAGAGCTTTCCAGAAATATTTTTACTTTATTTTTTTCGTGAGTAAAACTCCCTTTTTTCAAATTTTCTTTAAAAGTCAGTTTCAGTCTCTGGAAATCCAGATTTCATATCTGAGATTTCCAGAAGGTTTTGGTCCACCAAATCATCTCCAAATGGGAAAGTTCTAAAGAAACCTTATTTAAGGTGTTTTGAACAACTTTCATTCTCGGACTTTCCCCAGATTTTGAAGTTTTAAAGCTCTTAAATCCGTTTTAAAATCAAGTGTCCACTGCCTTTTTCATTCTGGCAGAAATGGTTTTCAACTTCAAAAATCTTTTGAGTACCAAAACTCAGCCCTAAAATCACACCAAAAATCATGGGATTTGTTCAAAGTCTTACAAAGAGTCCTCAATTTTTACTTTTCCATTTGAATTTATTTTGGCCAAAAACACACACACACACACAAACAAATGATTTTTAATGCTTTGAAGACTCGTTTGTATGAGACACTCCTGGTGAACACTAACGCCTTCCCGGAGTGTAACGTGACCTCTGAACCCAAATCTCTAATCTCGGGCATTTTTCAAAGTTTTGGCCCTTAAAACAAAAATGGCGTGGCGACTCGTTTGATTTCAAAAATCGGGTACATTACACTCCCTCTTTTTGCTCTCTTTCAATTTTTTTTTTTTTTTTTTTTTTGCACTCAAGAAGAAACATCATAGCGTGCGGAATACAACAATTTTTACAAAAACATAAGCATACAACATGCGAGAATTTACAATGCATCATACATTAAAGGAAAATCGCCGACACTTGTGTTTCGGCATGGTCGGTGATAATCTTCGGCCTTCTCCATTCGATTAGCCTTTCGAAAATGCCTTTTGATTGCACCGAAATCTTCGTTCATCGGGTGACTTTGTCGATCGCCTTTGTGAACTTCGTTGATTGCCTTCGGCCCCCCGTTCCCATCTCAATTAATCACCTAATTTTTGTTCAAGTTTCATTGATTGCTTTTCATTAAGTGAGATTAATTGTTTTCATATCCATTAAGAAGGCACTTGGTTATAAGGAAAGTTCATCGATCGAAAACATATATTACATGACAAGCAATAAAATAAAAGCACGAAGATAAAGACACACTCTAGACTTAGAAGACAAAGAAGATGTGTGAGCACATTACTAAGAGATACGCAAAAAGGGACAGATTAGGAGTAGGGGCGGTGAGCCAAGTCACAAGCAAAAAGAGATTTAGACGCCGGAAGCTAGAAATCCCCAAAAGTGAACAAAAGTGTCGCATCCTTGCAGCTAGCAAACCAAAAGTCTGTCCATTTATTACTTACGACGTTGGGGTGAAAAGCAGGGCCTGGGAGTCAAGTGAGCCCCATGGATCAAATATCCGGCTCGAACTTCCGAGCCCCCATGAGATTACCGACTTTATCCTCGAGAGTGTAACATTCATTAGTAGTATGTGAGGCTTTTCCATGATATTCACAATACTTGCTACAGACTGTGCCGAATGTGACAGACGAGGATCTTGCATTCTTTTTGCATAGGCCACAGGACCCCATCAGACCCATTATAAAAAGTGGCACCGTTAGCCTTTGGGACGACATGCCATACGGAACATCTACAAGGCTTCGAGTGTTGATCATTTCTCCTCCTTTCATTCGTGAAATACCCGGGCATCTTTCAACTGGAAAATACATCTGGCGTGAGCTATCGGGCCGCCCTCAGAGGAAAATGATGAGCTATCGTCGACACAAATAGATTTACCCGATCGAGGGGAAGTAGGAACACCAAAGTCATCTTGAGAGGCTTTTCGAGCCTCCGTCAGAACTCCTTGGCGGATGAACTACCCTGAGGCCGATAATTCTTGTTCTTAGAACCACAGGAGAACTTGGTGGAGGGTCATCGAGCTTTACATAATTTTTCCTGGAATAGAGGATTCACCCTTTCGTTATCTGATTATTGATCGTGGACATGACTAAAACATTCTCATCCTTCTTCAATTCGACTACAAAGCAATCTGATAGGGGATCGATGAGCCCCTGCTGTCTTTTAAACTTGGGAGGCACATCATGCTTTGTCTCATCATCTTGATTGGGGAGTGTGACCGGAAGAAACTCGTGTTTTGCGGATTCTTGCGTGATGATCGCAAAGAAATTGGCAAAGGGTCGTTGAGCCTGCAGGTTTTTTGGATCTAAAATTTGCCCCGGGAGGGCATCATGGCCAAAAGAAACCATTGTGGTACCGAGCTTTGATGCTTCTAGAATGGCTAGCGGGAATGAGTCACCATGTGATTGTTAAGCATTGTTGTATCTCCGAAAGAAGTTGATTCATCATTCTTCACATCTTGATTAGGCATCTCAAACGAGGCTCCCTCCTTTCGTGCTTCCTGACTGTGGACAAGTCTCGTATGGCATTCTTAAGTTTTTGCTGGTCGATAAAGAGCCACAACATGGTCATCCATTTCCTTTTGACATTCTAGGAAGAACCTTAACATAAGATCTCGTATGTGCCTCCAAATGCTCTTTCAACCACTGTTCCATTCGAGGATTGGGTTCAAAGTTAGTCATCCTTTCATTGAAATGGGTCTCCAAGTTGCCTCAACCATTCCTCCCTCATAGGTCCTAAGATAAAATGTATGTTCCTTTAGTCATGGCCGGAAGAGTACCCGAAGTAAGACTTGATCAAAGCGGCGCTTGAAATGGACCATTAATGTCACACTAGAGAAAAGAAAAATTCTCCTCTAGAAGATGAATGAAAAAGGAAACCTATTTTAGATTTCCTGGGAATAAAGCTTTATGAACTAAAGAAGCAATTTTTTTGTTTTTTTTTCTTTTTTTTTTTCAAAATTTGAAGCGCAAGCAATGCACAAACCTAGCGAATGCCGACAAGCACCTTGCTTTGTTTTGACATGTCTCGCATTAAATCGGAATAGTGGATACCGTCTCAAAAGTATATGACCAACGTTTTTCACCCGTACTATTGCCGTCCAAGCCCCTAGCGAAGGGCCTATACTCTTTTCTGGGATCCACCATTCTACATTGCCTAAGTTGAGGGTCTTGACAATTTCTAGTCAATCCAGGAATTCCACATGATATCCACAATTGAGGTCGACATAACCTTCTTTCGTGGGAATTCATAGGATTGAAGTGTGGGAAATCTGCTAGACATAAAACCTATGATGACAGTCTCGGGATGTGTCATTTTCGGAAAACATTTGGACTCGTGGCTGGAGGTTGGCTCGCATGTGGCTTACACTTGGCAATCGGCTAATTAGGCGCGCCTCGGGCGTGGAATGTCAACCGAGAGTATCGATTCGGGAGCTTATAGGTCCCGTCACTCAATCGGGCTACACCTCCCCAAGGTTTGGAAGCAATGGTAGCAATCAATATAAGTTTGAAAATGCGCGTGTGTGTGCGGTATCTATATTTTTGAAAAATGTTTTTGAAAGCGAGTACAACAAATATTTACAGTTAGAATATTTTTCCACATATGTACACAAAAATGGATAAACGTCCCTTCAAGCAAAAAGAGATGTTACGACATGTGAGGCAAAAGAGCAATGTGTAAAGCATGGCATGCAAAAATTGAGTCTAAACACTTAGAAAAAATCCCCAGCGGAGTCGCCACTGTGGAGAGCCCGCGCCGCAGACGAATCCCCGACGTCGCGTAAGACGCACGAAGCTCTCTCATGTTAATGTGCGCCGAATGCACTCGGTTTCCTCAAGTAATGATTACCTCTTTGAGTTTTGAAAATCGAAGAGTCGCCACCCCTTATTTTATTTTAGGGAAATATGAAGATAAAACCTTTGTTTTGAAAAAGTAAGTGTGGTTCTGGGGCTTAAAATTACGAGAGGAGAAGGTGTTAGGGCACTCCACGCCCCTTTCGGTCTCTAGCATGCACTCCGCCTTACGCTTGATTTTAATTTTTTTTACCTTTTTCAAAATGTCTTTTATGCCCTAATCTCTTAGAAAACATATGTGTTTATGTACACGGGAGTCTCCTAATCTAG